>BSBM01000541.1:17227500-17345000 GCA_027924585.1 Larix kaempferi
CATTAGTCCGGTGGAAGCTTAGATAAATGGGGCTTGTGAAAGAGATTCTTCACCATGGCAGCAGTATTTCAGCTCACAGATTCCCATAGCCAGCCAATCCTCATTTCTCATCATGATGGAGACCTTGGTACAGGTTTGCTTTGTGATTGATCAGGTTTTATCATGGATTCTATCCAAAGAAAAAGGTAAGTCAATAGGTATGAATGGCTTACTCACATGGTTACATTGGTGGTATGATTTTACCTAGTCCTTTATTCTTCCTCATGTTAGCGTAGGCAGGTAGGTTAGGCATATACTGTTATCCATGCATTGCATTTGATGTTATTCATGTCGTCATAGGTTAGTTGTTTGTTTATGCATTTATTTTATTTCCATTCGACGAATAAGGTGGGACAGAAGTGTCTGCCTCTGGGTATTTTGATTTCCTCGGTCATTTGACATGTGTGTAGGTCTACAAGTACCTACATGATTCTTCGATTCTCGAGCACCCTCAGGAGGATTACTCATCCCTCAGTTGGAACCAGTGTTATGATGGTATTAGCACCATCGTACCCGCAGAGATGCCCCACGGAGAGGGTGTCTTTTTTCTGACCAAGAGGGGTGTTTAGCCATCTCATTCTGTGGTAGGGGCATGGCTAGACCCTCTGGTTTCTCTTCTGGAAGTACTGTGGCTTAATGGCATCGCTGACTGCCTCATGAAAGGGTTTAAAACCCTGAGGTTGGTTTTCGAGTCTTCCAGGGGTGGGTCATTAGCTCACATGACCCCGACCCTGTTTCAGCACTCCAGCGTCAGTTATTCCAATAGTCCAACGTCAATTATTCCAACACTGAGACTCACTCTTATCTTCTAGAGCACATCCAGCACCCTCTTGGTCCTTCCAGTTCAGCAGCGCCCTCCCTCTAGGCCCTCCTTCAGAGGATGACATCATCCTCCTGGAAGACTGTTTGATTGCTAGAAGGGGAGGGACATTGAGGGTTTTCATCACTGTTGGGGTTAGTTGGGGCATGACGACCCCCCCCCCCCCCCCTTATACAGTCAGGCCTTTTGTTTCGTCAAATTTGGCCTTGTTTAGCCATTTTTGCTCAAGTAGGGGTCAAATATGGGAAAACACCCAATTTACGCACTACTTTGATTATTTTTATATTATTTTAATTCTAATTTTAAGTTGAATTTTTTAATGTTAAATTCACCTTACTTTATGTAAAAGTGAGTGTGAGATCATATAAATTAGATCTCCTCACTTCATTTTTAGACATCAACTTTTGGGATAAGATCATTATGTTTGTTATTTGCCCTAACTAGGGCTCTTTGAAGGAAGGCACTCCTTGATGAAGGTTATCTTGCAAGTTTGAAGCATTTCTTGGAATTTTTTCTTTTGTTCATGCCATTGCTAAGGTGAGGATAGGATTGTTTGCTTAACACATGCACTTGGATGTATCCTTACTTTTATGTTTGATGTCTCTATGTCAATTGTATGAAAGTGATGCTTGTTAAGATTTGATGGAAGCCATTGTTGCTTCATTTTCTCTTGATTTGCATGCCATTTTCGTCATTGGTCACCATAGCATTCAAGCTTGAGCGTTAGGTCTTCAAGTCTTGCTTAAGCTAGGTTTCCTCCACGAATCTTAGAGATTATGGAGGCCAGCCCTAGTTAGCCAAGCTTGCCAAGTACCATCTCAAGGAGGATTTTCCTCATTGATGCCCTTGGTTTGGTGAGTGGTTGTATTTTGATGCCCTAGTTGCTCAACTTCTCCATTAAACCTAAAATTATGAAATTTTTATTTTGTAAATATTATTTGTTAAGATTTTAGATTAGTTGTTTCATAAGTTTAATTTGTAAAATGTTATGCTAGTTTCATCTAATTTAATTTTCTGAGTTTAGTTCGTAAGTATTATGCTAGTTAGTCTATCTTATTTAAATTGTTGAGATTATTAGATTAATTTTTTTTGTGAATTAGTAATTCATTTTATTGCTAGAAAAGCCCTAAAAGAAAACTAAACCCTAGCTACAGCCATTCACTTCCCTAAGCTCACCTATGACCAAAACCTATCCCTCTTCAGTACCTATGCCCTCACCACTTCTGAACTCAGCCTATCCTCCTGGTTGGTTTCTGCACCCTCGACCTCCTTTCGTCCTCCTCCTAATCCTTTTGACCTCTGTCCTCCAACTTGTCTACAACTTTGACCTTTTTGTTCTCATCCTGTGACCTATCCTTTCAAGCTACCTCACCCACGGGCTTTCTATCCTCAGTAGGTCTCCCTCCAAAACCTGCAGCCACCTCTTTCAAAATGCATCCATCTTCCCTTCTCCAAACCTGTTGTCTGCCTCTTATCCTCCAGTCCGTGGCCTTTCCAATCCCGCGGTCACTTATTCCCCATGGTTCTCCCTCCTCCTGCAGCTCATCCACATCTCCCTCCAGGCCCGCTCTCCACTTCACCTCTGTCATAACCCGCAGCCACTCCGCATTCCCATCCTTCGCATATCCTCCCTCCATCCACAGGAAACCTTTACTCTCTTGTCCACGACCCCCATTCCCTCTCGTGGCCTCTCCTGCAGCCTTCCCATCCGCTGCTCCGCTCGACCCCCATCCACTCCTCCTCACCAGCCCGAGGCTCTCCCATCTCCGTGAATTTCCCCTCGCCTTAACCTTCACCTTTGCTCCCGCGCTGTCCATTTTTTACCCTACTAACTCCATCCCTTCTCTCTACACAGGACTACCCTATCGGGCAGTCCTCGTGTGCCCCTTTTTTGGCCCATCTGCTCACAAAAAAAAAAAAACATAAAACTCAAAAATATAGTTATTAAATAAATGCTTTAATAAATTTAAAATTGATCATTAGAGAAGGTTCATATCTTGGATGTATCTTTTACGAATCCGAAGATGTTAAATTTAGCATTAAAACTTGAATGTTGATATTTAAAACAAGTCTGAAGACCATTCTATTATTTTTAGTTTGATCATCATGCTCTATTTGACATTAATGAAGGATAAATACTGATCGATGAACACTAAATGATATTTTGCTGAATGGAATTATAAATCATATTTCTGAATATTTTCAATGATAAAGGTGCTCTGATTATCTGTTGGACGTTGATGATTATTTGAATATACTCTACCTTTGCTTATATATATAGTGCCCTTTATTAATGATAGATTATTGAATGATATCTTGTACATCGTTTATTCCAATTGACACATTAAATGATCATTGATGTCGATCGTTCTTTTCATTGCTTAATGGTTATAGCCTCTTTAATTGTCATAATTGATTATAAATTATTGGGAAACATTCATTTAGTGGATGAAATTGACAATTATCATTTAGTGCATATTTAGGTAATGGTTGAGTTTGTTTTAGTAATAAAGTCTTTTGATCCAATATTTACTTAATGCTATTACACTTTGTCTTCATACAAGGTTTATATTCCTTTTGATGATAAGGCTAAAAGGTATCTAGTAAATGCACATTTACTTGCTATATTTTAACTGATCTTTTGAGCGGGTTTATGTTATCATTAGTGGCTTACCTTTGCATATGCCTAATTAATGGTTAACTGGTATCTCATTCGAATGTAGGTCTCGTTTCTCTAATTGAATGACATTTGAGACATATTTGATTATTGGTTGATGGTTATTGGGCAATATAGTCTTTTGACCCAATATTGATTGTTAGATTACTTGTGTACATGTTTTACTTAAGAGGATTATCAATCTTGATCATATATTTGCGCCATTGGCATTAATCATAATATTATTGACTCCATTAGGCACTGGTCTAACTACGGGATTTCATAGAGAATACATTTTGTGGTTGTCTCAGTGCTCTTACAAGATTTTCACAAGGATACTTCTCCTTGGAGTTTTCGACTTCCGAAGAAGTTAGAACAGTGACCGAGGTGACATTGGGTCACTATTCTTAGTTATGCTTACTAGGAATTAGCCCTGCTAATTTTCCCAGTAACATTTTTGGCGTTGTTGCCAAGGATGTTTCAAAGATTGAAGTGGTTCATTACGGAGTCATCAACACCCTTGGCAAAACAACATTTGGTAAGAACTCAAAGGTGAGTCCTTCTTCCTTATATTTGAAAATATCTACAAAGGAATAACGCCGCAAGTCTTATCTGGCGACTCCACACATTTAAAGTGAATCCACTGGTCGATTCAGAACTCAATCCCAATCATCTTAGGTATGCCCTTGTTTTTGGTATTTTGGTGAGATTTGTTAAGATAGCTCGGTAGGTCTCTCCTGGGGATTCTGATTGAAGAAAAACTACTTTGCAAAACCAAGGAAACTGGGTGACATGGATTCTTCTTGCCAAGAAGATGTTCCATTTGAATTCAAGGATCATGATTATCCTACAAATGCAGAAAATGAGATAGCTTTTGCTCCTCTCGATTTGTCAATATTTCCTGGGCATTTTGATGAGCTTCCAGATATTTTTTAGTTCCCATTCAATTGCAGTCGTGGTAAGGCTAGGGACCATGTTCAATGGTTCATGATGATGGTTGAAGAAAATCACGTAAAAAAGGAAGAAAGCCTTTACATGAGAAAATTTATTCATCACTTGGGAGGAAAGCCTCTTGCTTGGTTCGTGGGCTTAGAAAAAACAACAATATCATCGTTTATAGAATTAATAGAAGCCTTCTGTAGCCACTGGGATCTTGAGCACTGTGACAGATGGATGCCTTATGTTGAAGATGCAAAGAACTTGTTCAATGAATAAATGCATGAAGATCAATTCTCAGAAGTTCTCCTTGAAGAAAATATTTTTCAGGACCAAGAAAGTAAAGTAGTTATAGAAGATGAAGAACAAGAGGCCTCAGCTGAAGAAACTGAAGAATGTACAAAAATGGTGAGTGCTTCATATCCTCAAGTTACATTTTCTTATGATATGTTGGCTCTCTTGGAAGAAAGTTACAGGTATGCGGAAAATGATGATTACTGGAAGTTCATTGGTCCACCGATGTACGATTCTTCAAGGCCTTGCACCGTCATAATAGACTGTCTTCCGAGTATATATATGGATGAAGAAGCTTGATTTTCCTACAGTGAAGAATGGATCAATCCCTTTTCCTTGCTAAAGTGTGCAATGGTGCAAGATGTGATCCCTATTGACAATGCTCTTGTGAAAAGCCTCTCAAGTATCTATCAACTACATTCTACAGGAGGTATTCAACCCTTTTTGTCCAGCATCTATAAGTGTTCAACGATGTTATCGAATCAAGACAATACAGGTATATGGACAGGTATGATCGTATTTTCACATTGTCATGATTTATATCGTTTATCTTTTTTATTGAAATGTGAAGGCTGTAGTTATGTAGTTGAAAATTTTGAAATGACAAAGACCATTAGGGATTCTAAAATGATAATTATAAAGAAGAACAATATGCTTGTATTTCCAAGGGATTTTCCAAACAAGTTACAGCTGATACGTGAAGATTCGCAAGGCACACCTTCACAAGTGCTTTCTCTAATGGACAACCAAGCAATCTTGAAGCAAAATTTTTCTTCAATGCATCAACCAGATGGTCCATACATTAGTCCAGTGGAAGCTTGGATAAATGGGGCTTGTGAAAGAGATTCTTCACCATGGCAGCAGTATTTCAGCTCACAGATTCCCATAGTCAGCCAATCCTCATTTCTCATCATGATGGAGACCTTGGTATAGGTTTTCTTTGTGATTGATCAAGTTTTATCATGGATTCTATCCAAAGAAAAAGGTAAGTCAATAGGTATGAATGGCTTACTCACATGGTTACATTGGTGGTATGGTTTTACCTAGTCCTTTATTCTTCCTCATGTTAGCGTAGGTAGGTAAGTTAGGCATATACTGTTATCCATGCATTGCATTTGATGTTATTCATGTCGTCATAGGTTAGTCATTTGTTTATGCATTTATTTTATTTCCATTCGACGAATAAGGCGGGACAGAAGTGTCTGCCTCTGGGTATTTTGATGTCCTCGGTCATTTGACATGTGTGTAGGTCTACAGGTACTCAAATGATTCTTGGATTCTTGAGCACCCTCAGGAGGAGTACTCGTCCCTCAGTTGGAGCCAGTGTTATGATGGTATTAGCACCATCGTACCCACAGAGGTGCCCCATGGAGAGGGTGTCTTTTTTCTGACCAAGAGGGGTTTTTATCCATCTCATTCTGTCGTAGGGGCATGGCTAAACCCTCTGGTTTCTCTTCTGGAAGTACTATGGCTTAATGGCATCGCTGACTGCCCCATGAAAGGGTTTAAAACTCTGAGGTTGGTGTTCGAGTCTTCCAAGGGTGGGTCACTAGGTCACATGACCCTGACCCTGTTTCAGCACTCCAGCGTCAGTTGTTCCAACACTAAGACTCACTCTCATCTTCTGGAGCACATCCAGCACCCTCTTGGTCCTTCCAGTTTAGCAGCGCCCTCCGTCTACGCCCTCCTTCAGAGGATGATGTCATCCTCTTGGTAGACTATTTGATTGCTAAAAGGGGAGGGACATTGAGGGTTTTCATCACTGTTGGGGTTAGTTGGGGCATGACGACCCCCCCCTCCCTATACAGTTAGGCCTTTCGTTTCATCAAATGTGGCCTTGTTTAGCCATTTTTGCTCAAGTAGGGGTCAAATATGGGAAAACACCCAATTTACGCACTACTTTGATTATTTTTATATTATTTTAATTCTAATTTTAAGTTGAATTTTTTAATGTTAAATTTACCTTTATGTAAAAGTGAGTGTGAGATCATATAAATTAGATCTCCTCACTTCATTTTAGACATCAACTTTTGCGATGAGATCATTATGTCTGTTATTTTCCCTAACTAGGGCTCTTTGAAGGAAGGTACTCCTTGATGAAGGTTATCTTGCAAGTTTGAAGCATTTCTTGGAATTTTTCCTTTTGTTCATGCCATTGCTAAGGTGAGGATAGGATTGTTTTCTTAACACATGCACTTGGAGGTATCCTTACTTTTATGTTTGATGTCTCTATGTCAATAGGTATGAATGGCTTACTCACATGGTTACATTGGTGGTATGATTTTACCTAGTCCTTTATTCTTCCTCATGTTAGCGTAGGTAGGTAGGTTATGCATATACTGTTATCCATGCATTGCATTTGATGTTATTCATGTCGTCATAGGTTAGTTGTTTGTTTATGCATTTATTTTATTTCCATTCGACGAATAAGGTGGGACAGAAGTGTCTGTCTCTGGGTATTTTGATTTCCTCGGTCATTTGACATGTGTGTAGGTCTACAAGTACCTAGATGATTCTTCGATTTTCGAGCACCCTCAGGAGGAGTACTCATCCCTTAGTTGGAGCCAGTGTTATGATGGTATTAGCACCATCGTACCCGCAGAGGTGCCCCACGGAGAGGGTGTCTTTTTTCTGACCAAGAGGGGTGTTTAGCCATCTCATTCTGTGGTAGGGGCATGGCCAGACCCTCTGATTTCTCTTCTGGAAGTACTATGGCTTAATGGCATCGCTGACTGCCTCATGAAAGGGTTTAAAACCCTGAGGTTGGTGTTCGAGTCTTCCAGGGGTGGGTCACTAGGTCACATGACCCTGACCCTGTTTCAGCACTCCAACGTCAGTTATTCCAACACTGAGACTCACTCTCATCTTCTGGAGCACATCCAACACCCTCTTGGTCCTTCCAGTTCAGTAGCGCCCTCTCTCTAGGCCCTCCTTCAGAGGATGACGTCATCCTCCTAGCAGACTGTTTGATTGCTAGAAGGGGAGGGACATTGAGGGTTTTCATCACTGTTGGGGTTAGTTGGGGCATGACGACCCCCCCCCCCCCTTTATACAGTCAAGCCTTTCGTTTCATCAAATTTGGCCTTGTTTAGCCATTTTTGCTCAAGTAGGGGTCAAATATGGGAAAACACCCAATTTACGCACTACTTTGATTATTTTTATATTATTTTAATTCTAATTTTAAGTTGAATTTTTTAATGTTAAATTTACCTTACTTTATGTAAAAGTGAGTATGAGATCATATAAATTAGATCTCCTCACTTCATTTTTAGACATCAACTTTTGGGATAAGGTCATTATGTTTGTTATTTGCCCTAATTAGGGCTCTTTGAAGGAAGGCACTCCTTGATGAAGGTTATCTTGCAAGTTTGAAGCATTTCTTGGAATTTTTTCTTTTGTTCATGCCATTGCTAAGGTGAGGATAGGATTGTTTGCTTAACACATGCACTTGGAGGTATCCTTACTTTTATGTTTGATGTCTCTATGTCAATTGTATGAAAGTGATGCTTGTTAAGGTTTGATGGAAGCCATTGTTGCTTCATTTTCTCTTGATTTGCATGCCATTTTCGTCATTGGTCACCATAGCGTTCAAGCTTGAGCTTTAGGTCTTCAAGTCTTGCTTAAGCTAGGTTTCCTCCATGAATCTTAGAGATTGTGGAGGCCAGCCCTAATTAGCCAAGCTTGCCAAGTACCATCTCAAGGAGGATTTTCCACATTGATGCCCTAGATTTGGTGAGTGGTTGTATTTTGATGCCCTAGTTGCTCAACTTCTCCATTAAACCTAAAATTATGAAATGTTTATTTTGTAAATATTATTTGTTAAGATTTTAGATTAGTTGTTTCATAAGTTTAATTTGTAAAATGTTATACTAGTTTCATCTAATTTAATTTTCTGAATTTAGTTCGTAAGTATTATGCTAGTTAGTCTATCTTATTTAAATTATTGAGATTATTAGATTAATTTTTTTTGTGAATTAGTAATTCATTTTATTGCTATAAAAGCCCTAAAAGAAAACTAAACCCTAGCTACAGCCATTGGCTGCCCTAAGCTCACCTACGACCAAAACCTATCCCTCTTCAATACCTAAGCCCTCACCACTTCTGAAGTCGGCCTATCCTCCTGGATGGTTTCCGCACCCTCGACCTCCATCTGTCATCCACCTAATCCTTTCGGCCTCTGTCCTCCAGCTCGTATACACCTTCGACCTTGTTGTTCTCATCCTATGACCTATCCTTTCCCGCTGCCTCACCCATGGGATTTCCATCCTCAGCAGGTCTCCCTCCAAAACCCGCAGCCACCTCTTTCAAAATGCGGCCATCTTTCCTTCTTCAAACCCTTGGTCCGCCTCTTATCCTCCAGCCCGCGACCTTCCCAAGCCCGCGGTCACTTCTTCCCCCACGGTTCTCCCTCCTCCTACAGCTCATCCGCAGCTCCCTCCAGGCCCTCTCTCCACTTCACATCTGTCGTAACCCGTAGCCACTCCACGTTCCCATCCTCCGCATATCCTCCCTCTATCTGCGGGCAACCTTTAATCTCTCGTCCACGAACCCCATTCCCGCTCGTGGCCTCTCCTGCGACCTTCCCATCCGCTGCTCTGCTCGGCCCCCGTCCACTCCTCCTCGCCAGCCCGAGGCTCTCCCATCTCCGTGACTTTCCCCTCGCATTAACCTTCACCCTTGCTCCCACGATGTCCATTTCTGACCCTGCTAACTCCATCCCTTCTCTCTACACAGGACTACCCTATCGGGGCAATCCTCGTGTGCCCCTTTTTTGGCCCATCTGCTCACAAAAAAAACACAAACAGAAAACTTGAAAATATAGTTATTAAATAAATGCTTTAATAAATTTAAACTTGATCATTAGAGAAGGTCCCTATATTGGATGTATCTTTTACAAATCCGAAGGTGTTAAATTTAGCATTAAAACTTGAATGTAGATACTTAAAACAAGTATGAAGGCCATTCCATTATTTTCAGTTTGACCATCATGCTCTATTTGACATTAGCGAAGGATACATACTGATCGGTGAACATTAAATGATATTTTGTTGAATGGAATTATAAATCATATTTCTGAATATTTTCAATGATAAAGGTGCTCTGATTATCTGCTGGACGTTGATGATTATTTGAATATACTCTACCTTTGCTTATATATATAGTGCACTTTATTAATGATAGACTATTGAATGATATATTGTACATTGTTTATTCCAATTGACACATTAAATGATCATTGATGCCGATCGGTCTTTTCATTGCTTAATGGCTATAGCCTCTTTAATTGTCATAATTGATTATAAATTATTGTGCCACATTTGATTAGTGGATGAAATTGACAATTATCATTTAGTGCATATTTAGGTAATGGTTGAGTTTGTTTTAGTAATATAGTCTTTTGATCCAATATTTACTTAATGCTGTTACACTTTGTCTTCATACATGGTTTATATTCCTTTTGATGATAAGGCTAAAAGATATCTAGTGAATGCACATTTACTTGCTATATTTTAACTGATCTTTTGAGTGGGTTTGTGTTATCATTAGTGGCTTACCTTTGCATATGCCTAATTAATGGTTAACTGGTATCTCATTTGAATATAGGTCTCGTTTCTCTAATTGAATGACATTTGAGACATATTTGATTATTGGTTGATGATTATTGGGAAATATGGTCTTTTGATCCAATATTGATTGTTAGATTACTTGTGCACATGTTTTACTTAAGTGGATTATCAATCTTGATCATATCTTTGCGCCATTGGAATTAATAATAATATTATTGACTCCATTAGGCACTGGTCTAACTATAGGATTGCATGGAGAATACATTTTGTGGTTGTCTTAGTGTTCTTACAGGATTTTCACGAGGACACTTCTCCTTGGAGGTTTCAACTTCTAAAGAAGTTAGAACAGTGACCGAGGTTGGACCACTGGAAGAGTCAAGGGATCAGAATATATCTCTTGTGGACACCATGTTCCTTGAGGCTCCAGAATCAATGATGAAGGATGTAGGATTTGATGTGCTTTCCATCAGTGCATGTAGTCTCTCCTTATCTTCATAATTATGTCCTCCATCCTTCCTCCTTGCGCTCTCAGGAAGAGGAATGTTGGCTTTCTATAGGAGTTGATACATTTGATCAATGGTCTTCTTCATGTAGGAGATTTCAGGATGAAAGCCCCTGCTTCAATAGTTACACTTTTCGTTCTCATTCTTCTTGTTCGGATTTCTCTTGAAATTTGAAGAGTCTTCATGGACTTTCTGCTTGTCCTTCCTCTGATCAGTGGGCTTCTTGAAATTTCCCTTCTTCTTTCCTTTCAAACCCTTTGAATCTCCAACATTCAAATAGAGGTCTTTTGATGGATTTTTTATGGCTCCCATCAAGACCAACTTGTCTTGTTCTTGTGTAAGAGACTCGATGAATTCTCAGAGTGTAGGGCTCTTCCAATTTCGAACTACCTTCCTTGTGGAGTGGAAGGTAGAAACAAAGACTAAGTAATCAAGGCCAAGCTTGGAGAGAATGGGCAAGATGAGTTGCTCATCCTTTTTATCAATTCTGCATTGCTTCTACTGTAGAACAATTCACTTGAAATTTGAGAAGAAATCCTGGAGGTTCTCGAAATTCTCTGGACTCAATGAAACAAGTTCATTATCTAGTTGGTGGCCTCTTAATTCATATGTCTTGCCAAAGAATTCTTGAAGCTTTAGCCAAAATTCATTGGGAGAGGTAAGACCATATAGATGGAATAAAATATCCCTGGATGTAGTGAGACACAGAATACCATAGGCTTCATCTCTTTGATTATGCCACTTTGACTTCTCAATTGCTGAGGTTGGCTCAGGTTCAGTTGCCATAGTCACCCTGTAGAGGCCTTTGCTCCTAAAAATTATCTCCATCTGCGCTTTCCAGTCAAAATAATTGAATGGAGTGAGCATGATCTGATGTGAATGATCCATGGCAGCTTTGAAATAGATTTTAGAGTGGTTTGGGTGCTTTCCAAGATGATTTGGTGCGTCCTCTGGGTGATTGAATGCGCCCTGTAGATGACTGAATGCGCCCTCCTTGAGACTATTTGGATCCTGCAAGACAATCAATGGAGAAAATAATAGCTTGATATCTTAGATACCATGTGAAATTTAGTTCACACCAATATCTGATCAAGAAATTACAACTCTCACAAGTAATTCTCACACAACTAGTCAAGAACACTAAAAAACAGTCACATATGATGCAAACATAATTACTCTCATGAATAATAATACATCAGCTAACCTTGGGAAAGTAATAGGCTGTAAATATATAGAGTTACATCAGAGATTCGAATGCATATGGATGCCATTCAAATCCTCACAAAAGCATACTTACTAAAATAATGCAAAACCCCCCTAGGTGGCAAGTGTGTTCTCCAAGTCACTCCAAAGGCTCACAAATTTCTGATTTAGTGATCAGATAGTGATGTGTGATGGAAAATCATGCCAAATACAGAATTTGAAAGGAATAAACATCATGGAGGATGAGTTGGCCAAAAATAGTTATGACTAGTCAACTAGCTTTTAGCTTTCACGAAAAAGTGGTAAAAAGCAGTAAAAGCATCTAATGCACCTTTCTAATCTAGAATTGACTAAAAATAGCTAGAATCTAATCCAGGATCTCCATTAATGCACTCTAGTGGGTTTAGGAAGCTTGTGGTCCACACAATGATGTTTTAGCCAACTACCTAGTCTAATACATAGGAATTAATCATAAAATTATTAATTAATGGTACTAAGGTATTAAATTACATAGATGTGGGTTTTACATATTCCAAGAAAGTCTTTAGCAAAATAATCAACCACTGGAATACACATGCATTTTTGAACTGGCCCACACAACTATCTAACCATATCTAATGTTGATCCATATATATATATATATATATATATATATATATATAGATAGATAGATAGATAGATAGATAGATATATATCCTCCAGATGATCATAGAAAATATGAAAGCAATGTTGTACATAATGCAGGTCATGGCACCTATCATCACTGATGTAGAAGTTTGTCTCCTTCAATATTATCCTCTGGTCGTTGATGCTCTCTAGCAAGTGCATGTATGTAATATGAACCATTATACTAACTTGGTCCAAAAGGTATTGACTTTGAATCTCATTTTGCAGTTGAAGAGTGTAGTTCTCAGCAAAATCCACAACTGACAATATGGTTCCAATGGGGAAGCTATCCCTGCATCCTCTATATTGCTCATCCTACCACCATGCTACATGCACATGTTGAACATCCTGCCATTTGTTTTGTAAAATTCCTCCATGAAATCGCATATTTGTACCCGGTTCCATGAAAACAAGGGAAGTATTACAATGCGACCTTTGAAATATATGTACGTAGAAATTGAATGCACAATTTGAAACTATGTAATCTTCACATACTTGTGACTTGACCAATGCAATATTTTTTCCCTCTTTCACGATTTTTATTTGATATGTTACATATTTGAAGCTCTACATTTCTACTATCATGTTCCCAAATTCATGCTCCTCACTTACATGAGTGCAACATCTCAACAATGCAAATACATTGCACCTGAAACATGTCCCATAAAAACATGATTTTGCATAATATTTTTCACCTTTATCCCTTGGACACATTATGTTATGGATAAAATCTCTTGATTCATTTGATGGTAGTATGAAAGAGCATTCCTGCACAGTGTTAGCATGTAAATCATGAAATATATGTTTATATGTGTCATAATAATATTCAAATTCTACATGGTATCTGCAACAACATGTGTTGTGGTCAGTGCAAATTCTAACTTTCTAGGGATTTCATTTTTCAAATGACCGTTGGCCCAGATTCTAACTTGAATCTATCGTAGAGTTCCATTTGTTTAATGTCAAGGAAGTTTTTGATGTGTGGTTCACACTCATTAGTACCTTTCTGAACTTCAAAACATCTGTTTTTATTGGATGAAGGTCTAGTGTTATCATGCCAAAACTTTCGCACTAGGTATTTAACTGTAGAAATTAGCTTCATGTATGAATGAGGAAAACTACCAATGAATACCCAACAATATTTTTTTCATGGAGTGTTGAGTCTTTCCCTAATAGAAGAATACTTATGAAGAGTCTTTCTATCTACTTTAAAGAGGTGAGATGTGTGTGATAAAAGGAAACCGCGCCTTGTGCTTTTGCTTACAATTGATTCAGATAGCACACGATGGGATGCATTAAGATATTTTGTACGAGACGTATTTCCAATTAAATTAAATGTAGCTTGGATATTTCTAACAACATGGCTATTAGCCTTTGAACTTCTAACTAAATTTATTCCTAAAATGATCCTAATAGTTGCTAAACAATGTGATTTTAACAACGCTAAAAATAATTGACATTTCGATGCATCACTCTTAGATTCACAAACTTATTTGATGATTTTGCTACATTGTCAATCAATAGTTCATTTAGGTAACTGACCTTCAAGGCCTGTTAGGGCACTTTCATCCACATGAATACATCTAGGAGTTATTCTTCATCATGCACTGGACAGTCTAGGTAAAGTAGGTAGAGTAGAAGTATGAGTCCCACCATCACTTTGTTGTGGCACTTCGTTCACATGTTGTTTTGGATTGGGAGTGTGTTTGACATGTGTGTGGTATTCTTGAGGATATTGAAAATCCACAACTCGGTGCACATACAATTTTTCATACTCGGCATCTGCCAATATTTGAATGTCTTGAAGCAATTCATCATTTCTTGGTGATGGATTATTGGTTGGAGGATGACTTGATGATGGAATATGGGTGGGATCTGTTGGACGCATCTGCTTCACCCATGGAGATGAACTAGAATTCATTGTGTCATTCATTGTGCTAGTATCTAGGGCAGTGGAAGTTGCATGTCTATGTATTTCCATGCCCAACCTTGATTTTTCTCTTATATCATGGAGGATTTCAGGAGATAGATCCTTCCTTCTAGAATTTTTTGATCTATTTTCTTTGTTTCCCATATCCAAAAACTTTTTTAATAAAACAAGTTTATTGTCCATGCAAAATAAATAACATTTGCAACACGATTGTGAGTATCATTCCATATTATCCATTAAATGCTTACAGGAGTGGTCTTGTAATATCTACATTGAATGCAAGAAGACATACCAAAATCAATATTCAAAACACAACAAGGTCATTATAATTTTTTTGTGATCATTCCATTGGTGTTGGTATTTTTTGATGATATACTTGACTATAGAAAATATTGGGAAGAGCATGTACGATATGTTGACAAGGTATTAAAACCATTGGAGGAGCACTAGATCACTAGATAATTTTTTGTGGAATAATGGTTCATAATGGTTCATAATGGTTCACTAGATAAGAGTCTGTAGAAGAATTTTTTTTTCCAACAATGTGAAATTCTAATTCAAATTAGATCATGGAGCTGAGTATACCTCACAGAGAAAGAATGAGCATAAAAAATGAATTACAGTGAAAACTGCAGTAAAAATTAGCAAACAATTAATCATGCATGAGAACTCGGATAGGAACATAATAATGTCACATGATCCAATAATCAGTATAATGAACAATGATGTTACAATGGAGAGAATTCGAATCAATTGAGAGAATCTGAGTCTCATTTGATCTATCGTAGTAATTGTCACCTCTATCAGTGCTCTGGAGCTCCCAAACTCAGTTAAACTCAACCGAAACTCAGTTAATTGAAGACACAATCCGTTAATTGACCAAGGAGGGTGAATCAGTGAGTTTGACATGCAAATCACTCAAAAAAGGGTGCATGAGGCCACAATCAGTGGCATTCAGAGCATAAACCCCCCAGAAGAGTTAGCTAACTCAGGTGGATTGAACTAGAACACTGAGTTGGCTCCTAAAAAGTAGGGAATTGTCTCTAGTGGTCCTAAAATCATGCATTCAAGGCACATTAGGTGTCTACTGAGTCCTGGATGACATCTGCACACCACTAGGGGGGGAAATAACATCACTAAGTACTAGCAAATGGTAAATAATGCAAGTAGGACAATGATGGAGTATTAAATATCCTCACACCCCCCCTTAATCCATACTTGTGCATCCCGGGCCCTGCTTACAAAGACTAAAGGTAACCCATACAATCAAATAAATGATAAAAAATAAAAGAACTATCCATGAACCAAGGAAATGGGGAAAAACCTCATGGGAAAAACAACCCCACTCAAAAAAGAACAGCAACAGGGAACTCAAATAACATTCATACTAAGCAGAGAAGGAAAACACTTTCCTGAGTGAAAGTATTTGTAGAAATATTGGCAATATGCTCCCATGTAGTATAGCAATGAAGGTGCTAGATCTGGATCTAGATCTAGATTTGCTCGTCTGATGTACCTCCCACTATGTCGAAGCTATATTTTCCAAAACAAGCCTTTCATGAACCCTTCTTTCTACTGGAGCGAATGGCTCATTGTAGTCCAAATCATGAACCTTTGAGTACCATTTGTCAACCAACTAAGATTTATACTTGGTTGCAGATCCCCCATGCCACGTCTCTTCAAGTGATTGTGGATCAAACCCCACCATCATGTAGCGCCTCTATGAGAAAAATGGATTTGCATGACATAGTGCAAGGTTTACTTGATACTGAGATCTGGTCGTTCTATGGTCAAATGGATCCCCAACTATGTTCCCAGTAGCTACAAGGACTTTGTGAGCCCATATTGGCCTTGGCCATGGATTGGGAGCAAGTGTTGGATCTGGATATGGATCTACTTGAAATTTATTCTTAACATCAAGATCTTGATCGCCATCTTCATTAGAAGAGATATTACTGTGATCTTCATTAGATTCCAATGGAGTAGGCAGAGATTATCGAAAAAAATGAGAGAATTCATATGCCTTTGAGGCATGGGTTGCAAACCCTTTCGCTATAATCTTCCCAAAAGAGATCTCTACAATCTCAACTGTGTTAGGGCCAAAGACCACTTTCTTCGATGAACCTGTGTGATTCATCTGATAGAGAGACACCAAATTTGCTGACAAAGAAGGCACAAATAGAACATTTTTGAACTTTCCATGCTCCAGATGTACTGTTCCCTTCCCTTCAATAGAGATCTAAGAATTAGCTCCCATGTGAATAATTGGACCATCATTGAGATCTAGATAAGAAAATGATTCTTTGGAGGAAACCATGTGGTTGGAGGCTCCTAAATCTATGAGGAAGGCTTGTGATTGTGAAAATCCATCCTTCGGTGCATGACATCTCTCATGACCATCAGAATCACTTCCAGAATCAGTCTCTCTTGCACCTTCTGGGAGGGAAATGTTTTGTTGTTCAAGAAGTTTGGTCATTTGATCTATCTTCTTCTTCATGCAATATCTCTCTGGGTGGTTTCCTTTCTTGCAATAGGAACTCTTGGATTTCTCAAATCCCTTTTGCTTATCCTTCTTTGAGTTGGAGGATCCTTCCGATGGATTAGAATTTGCATTCTTCTTGGTCTCAAATTGATTCTTCTCTTTTCCCTTTTTCCTCCCTTTGGCATTCACACTTTTTGACTGTCCAACCATAAGAGCTTGATTTTTGGAGGATTTCAAAGCGCCCATCTGAATCATCTTGTCTTTTTCTTGGATGAGATATTCGGTGAATGCATCTAGAGATGGAATTTTCCAACCAAGGATTGACAATCTCCCTGAATGAAAGGTAGAAACAAATATGGAGAACTCAGGACCTACCTTTCTCATAATGGATAGCACCAAAAACTCATCCTTCTTCTCAATGCCACACTGCTTGCATTGCATGACCAAAGATTTGAATTTGGAAAATAATTGTTGGATGCTCTCAAAACTTTTGGGTTTAAGAGAAATCAACTCATTCTCCAGAATATGGCCCCTTAGCTCATCTTTTTTTTCGAAGAGGGTCTCCAACTGCAACCAAACCTCTCTTTGAGTCTTCAATCCATCAAGGTGGAAGAATAGATCTCTGGAAATATGAATACACATGAAACCAATGCTTCATCCAATCTATTCAGATACTTGGCCTTCTCAACAGTTGCTTGAGGTTTGACCTCCTTTCCCATTGTTACCCTATATAGTGACTTGTTATGCAATACCATCTGCATATAATCCCTCCAATCAAGGTAATTGAAGGGTGTCATGATCCTGGGAGAGAGAGGAGCATTTGAATTCTCCATTAGAACTGCTTGAGAAAATAAAAGGTGGTACTGCTACTACTGTTGCACTGAAAAAATTTCAAGAACCTGCAAAAAAATATCAATTTTGGAGATAGACTACTACTGAGCACTACTTTAGTACAATATGCACATTTTCCAAAATCCTTCACACCTGGCTAGACCTCAAAGGATTTCTCCAATTGATTCAATGCAATGGCACTAGGATTTGCTATGGAAATCCAGAGGATTCTGGTGCACTACTAAAAGAAGCTTCCCAACCTACACTCACTGAGATCCAATACCATGTGAAATTATAATTCATAGCATATCATGGAGCTGAGTATACCTCAAAAAGAAAGAATGAGAAGAAAAAATGAATTACAGTGAAAACTACAGTAAAAATGAGCAAACAATTAATCATACATGAGAACTCATATAGGAACAGACTAATGTCACATGATCCAATAATCTGTTAGGATATTCCCATACTCCATCCTAGTCCCACTAGTATTTTGATCATTTACATTTTCAGTTGTGCATGCATTTTTAGGGTTTGCATGCATAATTAGGGTTTGCATGCATTTGCATGCATTTCAATCATCAGTCCAACACCTAGCCCTCAGTTAGCCATCCCCCGAGAGCTTCTCACTGATCAGTTTTAGCCCTCCAATTTCTTAATGCGCCCTTCTTCCTTGATTTTAGGAAGCAACTCGCCCTTCTTCACCTACCAGTCCAGTTGTCTTCAGTTTATGCTCAGTTACATTTAGTTACACTCAGTTACACTCAGTCACACTCAGTTATACTTAGTTACACTCAGTTATACTCAGTTACACCTACCAGACTCAGTTTGACCGATGGTTGACAGTTACTTGAGCATTGATGACTCCACTGATGATGATGAAGACTTCTAGTTGTGCTCCGATGATACTAGTTGTGCTCTGATGACACTCCAGTGATCCTTTGATCACTCCATGAAGGCTAATTCGAATTGCCACCTTAGGCATTTGAATTACTCATGCATTGTACTATTTATTTGTCCATATTGTGATTAATTAACTAGCGTGTGGGAAGTATTATTGCTTCTATCCGAGTTCTACTGTACCATATTATTCTATTGCTCATTATACTGTATTGACCACTCTTCTTTTATTTTCTTGCTTAATCATAATCATTCTCTTGTGAGGTATACATCATCTCTTAGATATGCTGTGAGGATTTTCACATGGTATCAGAGCATGTTGAGAGTATTGTTTATCTCCATTCTTGAGAGGTTTGTGCAGGTTATTACCAAGATTTCGAGTGCAGCAGTTGCAACAGTAGTAGTTGCAGTTATTCTATATTGTTTTTGCGGGTCCTACAACTTCTATGTATTTATCAGGAATTACTCCTCTTTCTCCATTCAACTATGATGAATGGAAACCACCAATGATAGCACATTTGAAGAGACATGGTCTCTTTGATTATTGTTTTGAAAGAGAGTTCGAATCCTTTGAACAAGAGTATGACTGGTTAAATGAAGGATAAATAGCTTGTGCATCCATGATGTATGCTATGTCTCGATGCATGTTATATCACCTCCCTAATTTTTCATCTCCAAAACATCTATGGGCCTACCTGGATCAAAGATTTGGCAGACAGAATGAAGGGATTGGTCCAAACCCTTTCGAGAGCAAGCAAAGTGATGCATTCGCTTCCCTTGATGGTCTCTCAGATCATGAACCAGTATCATCTCATATTGAAGTTGTTTACCAAGAACTTGCAGATTCTCCACTCATGCTCCAACTTTCTTCTCTTTCTGTGCCAGCTCACACTCTAGATATTACAGAAGGTCCTAAATCCTCTCTTGCACCAGAGTCCGTTGGTTTGCATCATGATCACATTATTATTTCGGAGGTAAAATCAGCTATCGGAGGTAATGCATTTGCTCCTCTCAAGCAATCATCTCTTATTTACTACTATATGATCATTAGCGCATGCTTTCAGAAGGTTATTGAAGAATATGGCAATTGCCACCCACTTGAGATAATTTATCATGCATCCATTGGTTTTGATCTCACCTCTTATGGTTCAAAGGAGATCTCAAGAAACCATTTCCATTCGTTGGAGATAATTTATCATGCATATGATAGTTTTGATCTCACCCCTGCTGGTTCAAAGGAGATCTCAAGAAACTATTCTTCAAGTCTTAAATCTGATTTGGATTTCAAGCAATTATTATTTGATGGTTCTTTTTGGCATAATCTCACCCATGATGGTTCGAAGGAGAAGACAAAAGACTATCTGCATATTCATGATTTTGATCCTACCTCACCTGATTCGAATCACAGGTTCAAGGATCATCCTCATACTTTTCGATTTGTTCTGATCACATTCGATCTGAAGAGCAAGTACAAGCACATGTTTTTTGAGGATGATCCACTTCTTCCCAAGAAGAAGATACCTCCAGACATATGACCAAGCATCACACCTGTTTGAGTTTGGAGCATTTATTTTTTATGTGTGCCTTACAGTTTGTTTTGAGGGGGGGGTATTTTTCCCATGAAATTTTCCCCACTTCCTTGGTTTATTGACTGTTATTATTCATTGTATTGGGTGACATTTGGTCTTAGTTACCAAGGCCTAGGATGGATTAAGGGGGGTGTTAGGATATTCCTATACTCCATCCTAGTCCCACCAGTATTTTGATCATTTACATTTTCAATCATGCATGCACTTTTAGGGTTTGCATGCATCATTAGGGTTTGCATGCATTCCAGTCATCAGTCCAGCACCTAGCCCTCAGTTAGCCAACCCCCGAGAGCTTCTCACTGATCAATTTTAGCCCTCCATTTGCTTAATGTGCCCTTCTTCCTTGATTTTAGGAAGCAACTCACCCTTATTCACCTACCAGTCCAGTTGTCTTCAGTTTATACTCAGTTACATTCAGTTACACTCAGTTACACTCAATTACACTCAGTTACACTCAATTACACTCAGTTACACTCAGTTACACTTAGTTACACTCAGTTACACTCAGTTACACTCAGTTACACTCAGTTACACTTAGTTACACTCAGTTACACTCAGTTACACCTACCATACTCAGTTTGACTAATGGTTGATAGTTACTTGAGCATTGATGACTCCACTGATGATGATGAAGACTTCCAGTTGTGCTCCGATGATACTAGTTGTGCTCCGATGACACTCCAGTGATCCTTTGATCACTCCATGAAGGCTAATTCGAATTGCCACCTTAGGAATTCAAATTCCTCATGCATTGTACTATTTATTTGTCCATATTGTGATTAATTAACTAGCATGTGTGAAGTATTATTGCTTCTATCCGAGTTCTACTGTACCATATTATTTTGTTGCTCATTATACTGTATTGACCACTCTTCTTCTATTTTATTGCTTAATCATAATCATTCTCTTGTGAGGTATACATCATCTCTTAGATCTGCTGTGAGGATTTTCACATAATTAGTATAATGAACAATGATATTACAATGGAGAGAATTCGAAACACTTGGGATAATTCGAGTCTCATTTGATCTAGCATAGTAATTGTCACCTCTATTAGTGCTCTGAAGCTCCCAAACTCAGAGTAAACTCAACCAAAACTCAGTTAATTGAAGACACAATTAGTTAACTAATCAAGGAGGCCGCATCATTGATTTTGACATGTAAATCACTCAGAAAAGGGTGTATGAGGCCACAATCAATGGAACTCGGAGCATAAACCCCCCAGAAGACTCAGCTAACTCAGGTGGACTGAACTAGAAAACTGAGTTGGATCCTAAAATGTAGGTAATTGCCTCTAGTGGTCCTAAAATCATGCATTTAGGGCGCATTAGGTGGATACTAAGACCTAGATGACATCTGCACACCACTAGGGGGGAAATAACATCACTAAGTACTAGCAAATGGTAAATAATGCAAGTAGGAAAAGGATGGAGTATTAAAATATCCTAACAAACAGAACAAAGGAGACTCCATTAAACTTTGACACAGTGAAATCCAAAAGAATAAACACAAAGGATACTCAATCAAGACACTAGGTTCAAATATGTTCTCTTCTTCTTCGATTATAAGGCAATGATTGTGTAGGTGTTATAGTATGGTATATGGAAAATCAACAATTATAGTTATTATAGTGGACAGGGTTTGGCAGTAGAAGGTTATTATAAGGAAATTAAGGTGTTGGTACTAGCCAAGTGGCCAAGGAAGTCAAAACACAATCCTAGGTTGGTGATATCTTATATTTCCCATCACAAATATTGGTATTAGGTTCTAGTAGTGGGGTGTCTTTTCATACTTCTAAAAATTAGTGGATTATTGGATAAAAAATAGTGATGGATTTTGAGTTTGGACCTATTGAAGGATAACAAGGATAGATTACTATGATCGATTCTAGTATGTGTATGTGTATAAGGAAACAATTATGTAGGTGTTGTAGTATGGTATATGGAAAATCACCAATTCCCTAGCCTATGTTTAGTCATGGATGAAAAATTTTAATCTAGAGAGTTGAGGACAAGTTCAATATCCTTTTTGGTTGGAGTTATCTTCTCTTTTGGTTAATTTATATGACCTTTTATAGACTTGTTCTCCAATAGGTAAATAGAAAGTTGTTGATCCAAAATGGTTGGTGTAGTTCATTTCAAGCTTCCCCTTGTCATTATAGTTATTATATTGGATGAGGTTTTTTAGTAGAAAGTGCATTATCTAAATCTATACAATAATTTTTTTTCTTATCAAGCTAATGACCACTTCATTTGTGACTTTCCACATCAACAACCACCTCCCATAGATTCTCAAAGTACAAGTTTTGTATATTCTCATGGTACAGTTGCTACAACTTCTCAGGGTATATTTGTTGCAACATCAATTGCCTCATCTATAACATAAGTGGGTCATTATTGGTACTAGACAAGTGGCCAAGGAATTCAAAACACAAGAATAGGTTGGTGATATCTTATCTTTCCCATCACAAATATTGGTATTAGGTTCTAGTAGTGGGGTGTCTTTTCAGACTTCTAAGAATTAATGGATTATTGGATCACAAATAGTGATGGATTTTGAGTTTGGACCTATTGAAGGCTAACAAGGATAGAGCACTATGATGAATTCTATTATGTGTATGTGTATAAGGAAACAACTATGCAGGTGTTGTAGTATGGTATCACCAATTCCCTAGCCTATGTTTAGTCATGGATGGCAAATTTTAATCTAGAGAGTTGAGGACAAGTTCAATATCCTTTTTGGTTGGAGTTATATTCTCTTTTGGTTAATTTATATGACCTTTTATAGGCTTGTTCTCCAATAGGTAAATAGCAAGTTGTTGATCCAAAATGGATGGTGTATTTCATTTCAAGCTTCCCCTTGTCATTATAGTTATTATAGTGGATGGGGTTTATCAGTAGAAAGTGCATTATCTAAATCTATACAATAATGTTTTTCCTATCATGCTTATGGCCACCTCATTTGTGACTTCCCACATCAACAACCACCTCCCATAGATCCTCAAAGTACAATTTTTGTAGCTTCTCATGGTACAATTGCTACAACTTCTCCAGGTATAGTTGTTGCAACATCAATTGCCTCATCTAGAACATAAGTGGATGACTATTGGTACTATCCAAGTGGCCAAGGAAGTCAAAACACAAGCATAGGTTGGTTATATCTTATCTTTCCCATCACAAATATTGGTATTAGGTTCTAGTAGTGGGGTGTCTTTTCAGACTTCTAAGAATTAGTGGATTATTGGATCAGAAATAGTGATGGATTTTGAGTTTGGACCTATTGAAGGATAACAAGGATAGAGCACTATGATGAATTCTATTATGTGTATGTGTATAAGGAAACAACTGTGTAGGTGTTGTAGTATGGTATATGGAAAATCACCAATTCCCTAACCTATGTTTAATCATGGATGGAAAATTTTAATCTAGAGAGTTGAGGACAAGTTCAATATCCTTTTTGGTTGGAGTTATATTCACTTTTGGTTAATTTATATGAGCTTTTATAGACTTGTTCTCCAATAGGTAAATAGCAAGTTGTTGATCCAAAATGGTTGGTGTATTTCATTTCAAGCTTCCCCTTGTCATTATAGTTATTATAGTGGATGGGGTTATCAGTAGAAAGTGCATTATCTAAATATATACAATAATTTTTTTCCTATCAAGCTTATGGCTAGCTCATTTGTGACTTCCCACATCAACAACCACCTCACATAGATCCTCAAAGTACAATTTTTGTAGCTTCTCATAGTACAGTTGCTACAACTTCTCAGAGTATAGTTGTTGCAACATCAATTGCCTCATCTAGAACATAAGTGGGTCATTATTGGTACTATCCAAGTGGCCAAGGAAGTAAAAAAAAAAGCCTAGGTTGGTGATATATTATCTTTCCCATCACAAATATTGGTATTAGGTTGTTGTTGGGTGTATTTACTGTCTCAATGAATCACCAAATATTTAATTATATCGACCATGGTTGGTAATCTTAGAGTTGTGTCACAGTATATGTTGAGGTAGAATGGTACCTAAGATATCGGCTCAGCCGACCTTAGAAATGTTTAATAATGAAAAGATCGAAAGATCATTCAAAATGAAAAACGTAGCCAAACTTCAGAAATACAACTACTAAAGTGATTGGACCTAACCAAACCAATAGACCAGAATAGTATCAATCTATACTACTCTACTCCATAAACAATGCTTGGAAAGATAAAAACAATATTATTGTAGGAAACAAGACTTGGTCAAAAACAAACTACTCTTATGATAATGGAAACTACTGATAAATTATTCAAACTCTAGTCTAAGAATTAGAAAGACTAACTACCATGCAATAAATATGGATTTGGGAACCTATCTATGAAATGTTTTAGGGTGCATCTAACTATGTAAAGATAAGAAGCTATACTACACTTGAGAAAGAGACAATTACTTAACAATCCTAAGATGTAAGCTAAAAAGTGACCAATTACAACTAACTTTAAACATTGTATTCTATTCTTTATCCATAAGAAAATGACTCTAGTTATGCTACCTAAGATTGATTTGAAAATGATATGTTATTAGCAATTGAGCTATTAATGTGTATTTCTAATGACTACTTTGAAATCGAAGGAATGCAAATATCTATTCTATCCTACAAAGGCGAAGCATGAAACATAATTATCAACACAAGTTTAAGGAAATCTAAGCATATGCAAATGGATTGGAAATAAATGTAATCTAGAAGAAAGTAGAAAACTTAATAAAGATATCTTATTTCTGAATCAAATCCTACCCTATGAACATCTTCATTAACTATGTAAATGAGAAGAGCAAATCCTATGCTTGAACTAAGAAACCATAAAAACTAATGTATTTTTGAAAGATGAAACTACCAAGTTTAATCCAAAATAGATCTTAATGAAAATGAAGTAAACTAATACTAAGAAAGAAATTAATGAGCTCTAGAATAGTAACAAGTTAAGAAATGAAGAGATAAAGGATTGATTATCGCAACACAATATAAGAAGTAAACTAAAGTAAAGTTGAAGAAATGAACGAGAATTAAGAATGGATATGAAACTGAATTGAACTCTATGTAGTTCAAAACAAGGTCCTAATTACATACACAACTACTGGTTAACTACAGGAAATGATACAATTCGAAAACCTGAAAAAATGAACTTTAAACAAGCATAAAACAAGATAGAAAATATTAAAGTCCGTATGACAGTCTGGATGAAAGTCCGAATGACATTCCGGATGAGAGAAAACGATATAAACTATGAAAGTGAGAAGACTAAATGATTCTAACACCAGCTGGTATATGCATTTTAATCTACAGTGCAAGCAAAGCAGTAAATAAATTGTTTAAGGCTGAGATAACAAGAAGCAACTACACTATCTATATCTAAGGAAAGAAATCATTTCCTATTGCATAATAAAGCAAAGATGAAAGATAAATGAAGCTAATCTATAGCTACAGGAGAATTAATAGAACTAAATCTAATTACAAACTAAACTTGAAACACTAAACTAATTAAACTCTATCTAATTGCAATGGAAAGACTGAAAGAAAACTAAAGGAAACTATGCATGACCGGTCACTTTAAATTCTGAAAATGTAAATTGTATTAGCAACAAGACATAGGTTTACAGAAAATAGAGAAATGACATCTACAGGAAAAACCAAATTAAATACATGTACTGAAAATAAAAGCTACTTATCTACATAAAAGAAATAGAAAAATATCCACAATGAAAAATCTCTGGTTGTTGAGGATCCCTTCTCAGCAATCAGGGATTGTCTAACTCAAATTAATCACCAATAGAACATGGATTTGATCATCAACAACTAAAATCAGAGACGTCCATTAACTGAAAAAGTTTACATAACGTTCTCTAGTTCTGCGTCTATTCTCTCTGCTGGCTAACTAGCTAACTTCATTTTGTCAACAAGAGACATCAAGTTATATAATTTTACAATGGGAGAGAAGGTCGACCCTTTCAGTTTTTGACCTCTCTAAAAATAGGAGGTCTTAATTACTGAAGAAAATGTCTACATGACGGTTCATGACATCGCACAGGCCGTCTGCCTGATTCCGTTGGTGTTGGTTCCTCTTCACGCGAGCAATTGGTGCGTTGATTCCCTTTGACGTGTGTTGTTGATGCATTATCAGGATGAGCGAACAGGAACGCGGATCTTCTAGAATGAAGGCTCATGAATCATGAGGGACACGTCGCCAACAGAACCCATGTCACAGTTTTTGCTTTAAGTGCCCCAGAATATTCCAACCAACGAATCCGCAAGTGTGAATGAAGGGTTGAACGATGGTCCGAATGCAGCTGGGCGTCTTCAACGTGAATGTGCATCTGAACGAGAGTCCATTTGAATACCATAGCCTGCAGAATGAAATCTATTTGCCAAACAAGTCGAGAAATGCTAGATTAATGTTAATAAACCACAAAATAATGATAATTAATCAAGGTTCATGTGATATTCAAATAAGTTCATACCTGGGTTTGATTGGTGGTCTGAATGGAAAGAAGTATGAATTAATACGCCAAAAATGACAAAATTAATGCCAACAGAGCACGTTTAATGACCAAAAATGATGACAAAATTGGGCATCAACAGTCCCCCAAACCAGAGATACGCGAGGTCCCACTGAGCAAAGCAGAGAGGAAGTCAGGAAGAAGGATGAGTTGCGGTAGCAGCTGCCTTCGACTTAGAAGAGGAAGTAGATTTAGGCTTAAACTTCCTAGCTTGGGATCTCAAGGTATCGTGCGTCGTTTGGAGAGAGTCATGAGAAGATGTTATGGCTCTTTTCAAGTCTTCCACACTCTTCACTTGTAAACGCAGTTCCTTTTTCTCTTCGCGAAGCTCAGAGATTATCTCAATGTACTTCTCATTTTGGATTTTTAACTGTGCTATGTCTTGAGTCAATCTATCCACAGTCTAATGGATTGGAGTGCATGGTTCTACAAAAGACTCGGGATCTTTATGAGGGCTTGATCCCTTTAGACATGTTTCAGGATCAACATAGGTGGTTTGTTCTTCAAGAGCCTTGTCTTCAATGTGTGTAGGAGCAGGTTCAAAGTCAGGGGCTTCAAGCAAGCGAGCAGAGACATTGGCTAATGAAGGAAGGGGTGTTTCAAGGACACGGTCGTCCGTCTGGTCATCAGGGCTATTTGAATGCACCGACTGAATGACGGACTAATCGATGGGATGGGCGATGGTCTGGTCGATAGACTGATCACAATTTTCCCTCCTATATTTAGTGGGTATTGGTGAAAAGAGTGGAGGTTTCATGGTTGTGTCCCCGTGGACAAGCTCAGGAGATCAGGAGGATGAATGGACAAGGTGCATTTCTCCTGAGGTACCCTCATTAAACTGCACATACTTAGTATCCCTTTTTTCTTGGGAAGAGGTTTCAGCAAGCTCATCAGCACGAGTTTTAAATCGATGCCACTTGCGAGAGGCAGAGGCTTTGAAAAGGGGCTTCTTGACCAAATGGGGGTTTAGTACTTCAAACGCAAAAATTTCCCATGTTTTCCACTTTTCCTTCAACTGGTGAATGATCAGGAGTTTTACGAGGCAATGGTGGTATAAAATACCAGTGGGGTTAACTACATTTTTCCTTAACTGGTTCAAAATTTTCTCAAGGCTCTTCAAAAAGTAAAATGGGAAATTTAGAGCTTGATTATTAACAAAATGAGCTAATAATCGGAAGTGGTAGGCTTTGAAGATGGTAAAATTACCCTCGCAGGTGATCAACCAGATGATAACGGTCAAGGGCTCGAGGTATTCTGGCTTAATCCACTCTCGGTGGAACCCTTTTGTGCCTGCAACGTGTTGGTAGTCAGCTTTGAGAGAAAATTCATGAGCCGTCCATGGGAGGAAGATATGCTTGTGCCAATGAGCACCCTCTCGTGGAAGCTTCATGGCCAATGCAATAGAGTCCTCAGTCACAAGAAAGGTAAGATGGACAACCTTAGACATTTTGCCATCGAATCCTTTGGCGAATAGCAGTGAGATCTCATCATCATGGCCCTGGAGAAGATGAAGGAATGAACCCCAACCTGCTCGAAGAAAAATCTCATGGCAAACTTTAAATTCAGGGATTCGGAGCAAATCCTGGTAGCTGCCAGGCTCATAGAGGATCGACAATATTGTTAGACAGAGGTAGATGGATGCAAGGAGTACATGGAATGCAAGGAATTTGCAAGAATGCGGATGGATGGACTTGGAGAGGACAAGAGCGGACAGGATGAAGGTAAAATTCACACAGGCGTTGGTTTAAAATGTGATCCGTTTGAACGGTTGAATGATCGTGGGCAAAGATTTAGCACATTTGAACGATCACGCTATCATTCAGAAATTTGAATCATGTGCCATCATAAGGATGTGTGCATTGGTGAATTCGTATAGTTATGACATATTCAACCATGTCCAAAGTAAACTTTGGATAGGTTGAATGTAATTTTCATCATGAGATTATAAGCATAGGTGACATAAAAGAACATGATGAATTTTGATTAATACAATGATAGATCACATGATAATTTTGCATATAACTTAATGAAGAGTTAAAACCATCTGATAGCCATATAATGATTATGAAAATCGCAATAATGCATGATTAATTGATTCATTTGATGAAGTCGAGATGAGTAAAGGAATGAGATCGAGTGCAGAGATGACACTTGATTGATCCCTGGTATGGTTAGTCAATTGGATTTACTAGCAGAATTAAAAAATTAGATACCTTGACACACTTAATCATGTTGTTATAAGATATGGTTTCATTCAGATCATCATTCGGTACTTCATTCGGATCGTCGTTCATTTTCCTCATTCGTCACTTCATTCGTATCATCATTCAACCCTTCCTTCGATCGTTCATACGGACCTTCTGTACAAAATGTGCTTTATTGGATCTGACTGTTGTTGATTATGCAGAGAATTTTTCGGGGCTGTTAACACACAAAAGGATGATGTAAACCTGCTTTTCTGAAACTTCAGTCGTGCTCTTCTTTATTTATCAAGGATTGGAACAATCTTCTGCTACTTGCATTATTCCTGAAAACACATATCATTTTGTCAGAGTTAAATGAACTTTTTATAAATAATTGGAAAGTAAAGACAGTTACGAACTTCCCCCAAACCAAAAATATGGCATGTCCTCAATCCATCAAAGAAAAATTGATTGAAATTCAAATATTTTCAATTAATAGTTTAGCCAATAGCTCTAAAATGCTGTTATATTTTTTGTAAGAAAAAGAATTACTAACTAATAATGGAGATGATTCATATATGCACATTCATAAAAAAATAACAATGTGTTGATGCCTCGAAAATCGTAGCATCAATCAGCAAGGGATTCTCCCCGGTAAGCAAGCCCAATTAGATCGCTCACCGTTTGGTGTAGGGAATCCATCCGGTTAACGGTTCTGGCTATCGTAAGATAAAAAGATTCTTGTTCTTTGCACCAGCTATGGCCCGATCCACCGTTTATGTATTTTATTTTAAATATGATATGCAAGTGCTCTAAACTAAATGCCGCTAACTAAGAAGAATTAATCTAAAACTGTGTAAGCAAATCAAATCTATCCTTGCAAGGAGCAAACTTTAAAGATGAGCAATAAACTGAAAGAAACATCTAAAGATCAGACAGATAGATATTCAATCATAAAGATGCATCTACAACAGAATATAAAAGATATTAAAGATAGCTTTAATTCAGTTAATATATTCCAGTACTCATTTGAGATAAACATCTTTGCACAAAAAATAGGAGAACATTCATCACATAGAAGTAATTCATGACATTAAACAAAGATCTCACAGTAATGTATAGATGATACAGGAGTAATCCAACAAACATTGAACACATTCTTTAAGCAAAAATGCAGTCTCCCGGCCTTTCATTAGGAAAAATTGAATTTCATGTACATGTAGTAAAGTAGTTCACGTATAAGACAGAAAGTATTTCACCTACAAAAAGTACCTATTACTATTCACTAATCATCTATATATAGGTTTACAAAATACCTCTAGGGCTGCCACCTGTCCTTGCTCCGTAAATATTTTAATTTTCCTTAAAAGTTTCACAAAAAATGGAATAATTCGTGGCATCCTTTACATAAAAGACGAAATAGAGACAATTGTCCCTTTGACTTCATGACTTTCCAATAGAAAGGAAAATTCTAGTGCGCTGTGGCTTCTAAGTTAGCTTTCAGGTAGTGCTTCTGCTTCAGCTGGAGCCTCTATCCCAGATGGTGCTTCTGCCTCAGCTTGTGCCTCTGTACCAGATGGCGCCCCTTCTTCAACTAATGCCTTGCTGCTTCCTTCTTATCTTCTTCTGATATGTAACTGAACCAAATGCCTGTATCCCTTATGACAACGTTGGCAGGGGCAGGGAGCATAATTTTCTTGGAAACCACATGCTTGTCTAGCTCTTCTGCAATGTCCTGCATTTCTGCCACTGCAGTCTGGAGAACCTAGTGGAGCACATGAGCGTGCATAGAAGGTAGCACAATGCATTGATGGAGGTCATCTATGGTTAACACATCAATTTTCTTTACATACTCCATCTGAATGCTTAGTTCACCTTTCAAGTCTAACAGGCACTGCTCTTTACTTGGAAAATCTTCAAGACTCTGGGGAAAAGCTATTTTGCATTTCTCATGAACTCCTTGTACTTTTTGGTAGGGACTATTCCACTTTCCAACAGTTACTTGGATCAAAGATATCAATTTTGCACCATAGCTCTTACAAAACTCCAAGAGGCCCATGTCTTCTTTAAATTCAGCCACAGACTTGAGAGGGAGGTGCTTGGGGAAATATGCCTTTCCTTCTCTCCATGACATATGTTTTATTATATCTTCTTTCACTCGGTTGTACTTTTTCTTGAGCCTAATAGCTTCGGAGTTAATCTCCTTCATTCTATCCACCATAGATTTTAGCCTGCACATTTCTTCAGTAAGCAACTCTTGTGACTCATGCATTTATTGAGTATGTGGCAGGATTGCTCATGAAAAGGGGTCATGTCCATTGACTTACTATTTACTTGCTCCAGCTGCTCGGTCATCAACTCATTTTCTTCTTCTAACTGAATGACCTTGGATTCAGAATCATTCTTCTCCCCTTCAACTATCATCATCTGTACTTCCAGGTGCTCCTTTTCCTCCTTCAGGTGTTGATATTTATCTGTCAACTCCTTTTGATCCGACAGCAGGTGGTTATATTTCTTCACCATGAGGTCCCTATAGGACTGCTCATTAGCCACGGTGTGTTGTAGCATACGAGCCCTTTTTCGTGGTTGACTCAAACTCCTTAACCATTTCAATTACGTTGTTCTCGCTTGATTTTGCTGCCACTACAGTGGCAGATGCCATAGCTACAGGAGCGTTCTTCATGTTTTGTATAATAGTAGTTTCCCGCTGGGTAACGATGTCTGGGTGAAAAGGTCTCTTCAACCTTGTCTCTGACTTTAGCACAATGGACTTCCTATTCTTGTTGTACACAAATCTATCCCACTTGGACACAGTATGATCCTTTGATGGGGTGAAAGGGATTAGTCGAAGATTTTCTATAGGGATGTTCTCTTCCGCGGGTGGGGTCTGGACCACTTGGGATGAGTCTACATCCATATCCTACATGTTAGAACCACCAGCTTGTGCATCTTCATTGGATTTATTTTCTTCCTTAGCTTTAAGCCATCTTTCTTCTTCTTCATCCCTTAGTTGGTTCTCAACCACCTCCCTTTCTTCCTGCTCTTTAGCAGCTTGCTGTAATATTGTCTCCTCTATTTCTTAATATCGAACCCTCTGAGCTTCTTCTTCTTGCTATCTAATAGCTTCTTCCTGCTAAAGCCTAAGAGATTCTTCTTGCTCCTTATGCATCTTATCGGAAGCTTCCTTCTGGATCCTTTAAGCTTCTTCTTTAAGTCTTTGTTGTTCATTGAATAAAGCTTCGGCTGCTTCCTTTTCTTTCCGCAGCTTGGCTTCTTGGGCATCTTGGGTAGCGGTAGAGCTAGAACTAGCTTCATCCTTGAGATGGAAAATTTGTAGCTCAGTCATGTTACTAATTCCTCTATACACCTCTTCATCTTCATCATAGTAATGAATATAATCACAGCTAGCATGGATTTGTCTGCAATGTTCTGCAGCCTTGTTCTGCCTGTCATTTCTATGGAAGGCCATTTCTCCAAAGTGAAAACCTTTTAACTCATGGATAAAATCCTCGGCCGATGCAACCTTTGAGAACTTATAGGCTCTGACACAGAAAGGCAACGGAGGAAAAGAAGCCTTTTTCGCTCTATTCAAGGATCCACCAACTCCATCTAGGAAGACTTTCTTGACGGCCTCCTTTAGGACTATGTAATCAATAGCATATTTGGGCAAGATATATGATGGCTTGGAGCCTCCATACATTCTGATATAAGTACCTTTCTCTGAAAAATAGAAATTCCCGTAATTCTCCATAACTTCCATAGTGTTCTCCGATAAGCAATTTGGTTCTTCGTTAAACATTAGCTCATACAATGGTATGATAAATTCTTCACAGATGAGTTTGTAGTGCATCCTGTAATTCTGAGCCCAAAGCATTGTATAAGCGGTGTACATTGGGGTGTTGGCCTGATCCCAACCGCAACCTAACTTTGGGAAAGGAAGCTTTGACAGAATGCAGTCTATGAGATATGAGGCCATGTAAAATTTTGACTTCTTTAGGGCCAATCTTTCTTTGGAAACGGCTATGGCGGACGCAAGACTATCTGAGAGGATACTTTCCCAATTAAAGACCATTCCCTTGAATGCCACGTAATGAATTATAGGAGCCCATTGTATCCTGTAAACGGTTCGGTCAGCCATGCAAAAAATTCTGCTCAACATAAGAGCGATCATCCGGAAAGGGGGTCTTAGGTTTTGGACCTCATACTCATCACTATCCCTTTTCCTTAGCTTCTTTCCTATGATTAACAACTTCTTGGCCATTTCAAAATTGTTCATCTTAAGCTTCCCCAACCATTCGTCGTTCAGTGGCTGCTGAGGACGCAGTAACTTGTAAGCTGGATGAAACGAAGCAAGGGATTCTCCATTGCTATCAAACAACACTCTTGTTTCAGGGTTTGCATGTTCCAGGATCCAACCGATCACTTCTGAGCAAGGAAAGAGCTCAGGGCATGTGGAAGCTTTAGATATACCAGAGCTTCTGATTTTTTGGTAGATATGCTCTTCCTCCAAGAGTGCCCCAGGGATATCTTGGTCTCTGATCATACAGTATACATCTCCCCACTTGGCTTCAGGAGGAACGCCTATGACAGACTTGGTATCCTCGAACAAATTTTCAACTCTTAGTTCCTCATATTCTAGCTTGGTCATCTTAGCCTTATTTTTGCTACCCTTTGGCATCATGGCTTAAACCTGTCGAACGACCATGCAAGAGCAAACATAAGATTTCATATTACACATAACAACACAGCTCAAGTCTATTTCCTAGATACAACAGATATCAAAAAGAAAAGTGTTGTAAAACTAAAGACAAGAATTAAGATTCTACTAGAAACGACCATCATGCTCCTCCCTAGGATGATAAGCCGGGTTGGGGAAGAGGCTAGTGGTTTCAGAATGAGACGGGGTTCAGTATGTCCCTAACGAAAGTGTGAGTAGATGCTACTCGGGCGACTGAGTCACTCCAGGTTTTAAGGGACTAGGAGAAAGTTGTAAGGGCCTACGGCTATGAGCTTTAAGCTTGGAAATGGCCAAAAAATACAACAAAACAGAACGCCTACCTGCCATGCAGCTTGTGCGATGATAGTGATACCGAGACTAGCTTGATAGCAATCGAAAAAGTGAAACAAAAACAATGTTAGAACCACCTACCTGGCAAGAAATGGTTGGTCTAACGGTGGTTGACTTGGCTGCAAACGAGCTGAGATGGAGCAGCTTGACACAGTCTTCGAACGGAGTTCTCATAGCATAAAATTTTACCAATGAAAACACTAAAACCGCCCAAACCCTTTATATAAAGGCTGAAACGTGTGGGAATTCAATGGGTTGGTGGGGTTTAAAAACAACGTTAAAGGTACGTATGGTAGGGGTCACGTCAACACACTTGGCATTTAACGTAACCGCCGAAATCGGAAGGGAATGGTGAGCTCGCCTGACGTTGCAGCGAGAACTCTTAAGTCCCAAGCGTTGTTTTGACGAAAGTTGCTGAGTTTTCCTGGTGTCACAGAAAAAATATGGAATGACTTTACGTTTTAATAAAGCGCCCACCCATCACGGAAAACTTATAAGAGTCATTCCGACGTTGTGGCGGAACTCGGCAAGTTTTCCCGACGTTGCAGCGGAACTTGCTAAGTTCGCCCGAAAAAGGGGCTTCATGCCTTGGCATAAAAAAAATATCCGCCTGTTGTGGCAAGTCTTTATGAGTCATCCGTCATTGCAGCGAGACTCGCTGAGTTCATCCTCCGTTTCGGGTGAACTTGGTGAGTTTGTCCAAAACGCACGAGCTTAAAAACTTAACGAAATATGGGGCACCCGTTGTGGCGAAACTTCATGAGTTCTGCCGTTGCAGCAGAACTTGTTGAGTTCGTCCACCGTTGCAGGTGAAAAGGATGAGTTTGGCCACTGTTTCAGATGAAAAAGTTGAGTTTTGACTTAGAAGAAAAAGACCAACAAACTCAAAAAAATAACTTCTCTAGAAAAACTAAGTATAAAAGACCTTCTAGGGAATGATTTAGATTCTAAGTAAACTTTCTAAAGAAAAATAATAAGGAGGGACCCCAATATTTACAAAAAATTTGGGGGGATGTTGCAGCAACAATAATCGGCGATTCTCTGGCGAACACAGATCTCTGGAAAGGAACTCTCCTTAGGGGTAGAAAACTTAAAAACTGTTGATTTATATGGGTGACAACATGTCTTCGTAGTTCAGCTTCCATGAATATAGTGATCACTCTCATCATCATGGTCATTTTGGGAGAGGGAAACTTAGAATCATATTTCCTGACAACTTTCTTAGGGCTTGAGTATGGAGTTCATTTTAGAATTCTGCCTTTCGGATGTCAACTAAACAGACTCCACAGGATCATAACAATATATCACAGACATATTCGTTTGTTCCTCATTCTCATGCTATTTGCATCCTTTTGGATATTTCTTGATGACTTTTGTCATTTGAGTCTTCCAGAAATGAATTTCTTCAACTTGCATATTTGATTTTGGTTCTTCAATCCATAATGTCCTTTTGTGTGAGTGATAAGTTTGTTTGATTATCATGCTTCACAGACGGAGAAGAAATTTGTTGGGTTGATTTATTTGAACAACTTTCTTGATTGAATGTGCTTTTCATTTCTCTGGCGTGCTTTGATTGAGGTGAGAATTTATGGAAATCAAACTCTTTAGTACAAGCCCTTTTGGCTTTCATTTGTAGCATGGGATCATTTTTAATGCCATATATCTGTGAGACATGCTTCCTTTCCATGGGTTTTATTATAGTGAACTCCTCGAGACAGATATTTATGTTGAAGTGAATGGAGCCCCAAGATAGTAGGAAAGAACTGTCGAATCTTAGTTATTAAAACAGGGTTATTTTGACCAATCAGAGAAAGGATCTCTAAATTCCTGAAAATTCAACATTGAAAACAAAGTCACCAAAACATTTCTTTGTAAGTAGGTTTCAACCTTACACGATTTTGAATTTTGATCAAAGATCTATCTTATACCTTTACCAAAAGTTGAGCTGGTATTTGTCAAAGAATAAAGAAAATCCTTAACATAAAGAAAGGTAGAAAACAAAACAAGCTGACTAAGGAAAATGATAAAGACAAAACCAAACAAGCAAGCAACCAAAAACAAAGAAATTTATTTATGTACAAAAGGAGTCCTCAAAGGACTAAGAGAAGTACTGCTTCAAAGCGAGGCCATTGAGAAGTAGGGTTACTTTGTCTCCTTGTAAATCCTTTAGCTTATAGGTAGCCGGGCCGAGCTTTTCATAAAGTTGGTAAGGGCCTACCCATAAGTGTTGAAATTTTGTATGCATTCCCTTACCTTCGTGTGGATGGTCCCATTTCATAACTAAGTCACCTACTTCAAAAATTATTTTTCCAGACTTCCTTTTATCAAACCACCTTTTGACTATGCATTGGTGTTGGTGGAATCGGTCTTTGGCTTTCTGTCGGGCTTCTTCAAGTTTCAATAGGGTGTCAATTCTAGATTGTAAAACCTGACTACTAGAACCTCGGGAGGCTTGGGCCAATTGCATATATGGGAGAATATGTTGGGAGGTAGGATGGATTCCTTACCATAAACAAAGGGTATATGAGGAGACCCCTAAAGCATTCTTTGGAGTAACCCTATCTACCCATAAGGCATTGGGGAGAGCTATGTGCCAGCTTCTCTGATTTTCAATTATAGTTTTCTTGAGAATCCGGATGAGATTTTTGTTTGAAGATTCAGCTAATACGTTTCCTTGGGGATAATAATTGGATGAATAATGTAACTCAATTCCTCTCTCATAAACAAATTCATTTATCTTAAAGGACAAAAAATAAGTTGCATTATCAAAAACTAGGGAAATTGGAACCCCAAACCTAGTTATGATGTTTTCCTTTAAGAAACTGATAACTGCATCTTCGTTAATTTTGTGCAACGGGACAGCCTCTGTCCATCTTGTAAAATAGTCCGTGGCCGTCAGGATATACCAGTGCTGTAGGGAAGAATTTGGTTTTATTTCTCCAATGACATCTATGCCCCATTGTTCGAAAGGTTCTGAGATAATAACTGGCTGCAACAGTCCTGCTGCTTTGGGTAATTTCCCAGCACTCTTTTGGCATACATCATAGTTCCTAGCATAGGCATGAGCATCTCTGAACAAGGTGGGCCAATAATATCCATCCCTCAATATTTTTTGAGCTGTTGTATCTCCGGAATAATGTCCCCCAGCAGGGCCATCGTGTAATTCTTTGACTACTTTACTTGCATCATCCTTCTCTAAACATCTAAGAAAGATGCCATCATAATTTTTTCTGAAAAGTACTCCCTCAATGATTTGATAAGCTTCTGATTTCAAACGAAGTGCCCTTCTCTGCTTAGAAATCTAGTGCTGTGGTAAGTATCTCTGTTGTAAATAGTGCACTAGGTCTCTATACCAGGATTCGAGAGCTGTGAAAATAGGACATACCTCAACCATGTTCAGTTCAACTTCATTTTCCCAGCTTTGCTCTTCATGAACTGGATGTTCAGTGAGCAATTTACATAGGCCCTGACCTTTAATGATAGTAGCAGGTTTAAATTCTAAATCATATTCTTGAAGGGTTGTGACCCAATTTCCTCTTCTTTCCCCTAATTCCTTTTGGACAAAAAGAGATCTAACAGCTAGGTGAGGAACTACAACCTTAGTTATGTTCTTAAGAATATATGGCCTGAACTGCTTTACCGCTTTGAACGCGGCGTATGCTTGTTTGTCAACAACAGGATAGTTCAGTTCAGTGCCTTGCAGACTAGTGCTCATGAAGGAAATTGGGTATTCATCTCTTGATTCTACCTTTTCTGTAAGCACAGCTGCGAGAGAGTCATCTGAAGCAAAGGTATACAAAATAAAATCTTTGTCAAAATCTGGAATTCTCAGAGAAGGAGCATTAGCTATGGCCGCTTTGATATCCTTAAATGCATCCTTTTCCAAATCTGTCCATTTGAAATGTACACTTCGCTTGACCATTTGTTGCAAAGGTTTAACGGTTTGTGCAAAATCGGGAACAAACCTTCGAACAAAATTGATCGTGCCCATGAACGATCGCATAGATTTTTTGTTGTGGGGCATAAGAATTTTGTTAATAAATTGCACTCTCTCTTGATCTATCAAAATTCCCTTTTTTGAAATAACGTGACCCAAGAGTTTACCCTCAAGAACGGAAAAAACACTTTTCTTAGGGTTTAAAGAGATACCATACTTCCTGCAGTGATCAAAAATCTGTTTTAAATGGAAGACATGGTCTTCTCTCTTCTTTGAGAAAACTGTCACATTGCTCGCTGGAAACTAGCTCCTGCATTTATCAAGCTGAATGACATTATTTTGTATGTAAATGTTCCCCACTTAGTGCGGAAAGTAGTCTTAAGACAGTCCTCTTCAGCTACTAATACTTGATTGTAACCAGAGAAACCATCTAGGAGAGAGAAAAGATCTAATCCTGATATCATCTGGAGAATTTGTTCCATTGAAGGGACGGGATAGTTATCTTTATCAGAGGCTCTATTCAGATTTCAGAAGTCAACACATAATCTTATTTCTCCAGACTTCTTTCTTACAGGAACTAGATTAGCAACCCATTCCGAGTGTCAGACTTTAAACATAATCTTAACATCTAATCATTTCTTCAACTCCTTTTGAATTAAAGGTTCGAGAGTAGGATGCATTCTTCTCAACTGTTGTTGAAATGGCTTAATGCCTACCTTCATTGGTATGACATGTTGAATAAAGTTGGTGTCATATGTTTTCAAATCTTCATAAGTCCATGCAAAAACATCCTTATATTGCCGAAAAAGCTTAATGAACTTATCTCTTGCACTACAGATCGAACAAACTTTCAAGTGATCTCACTCCTTTGGGCATGAAATTCCCTTTGGCCGCATCTTTGTTTTGCAGATCAGAATCATGCTTTTCTTCATCTATAACAACCTTATGAAACATGTTTTCATTTGTGAGAAAACTAATGATTTGATCATCATCATCAAAAATTCTGAGATTTGTGATATTATCTGGAACATAAGGCCTGAAAACCAGTTCAATAGAACATTTATTATTAGTAGGCACTAACCTAGAAGCGGAAGTAGCTAATAAATCAGCTGCAACATTCTGCAATCTAGGAAACGATTTTATATTAAAAGCTTCAAAGTGCGTAATTAAATCCCATACCTCAGCCTGATAACCTTTCAAATGTGGTGAAAGACAATGAATCGTATCTCTCACCTGTCTGAGGACTATTTCCGAGTCGCCAAATACTTTCAGCTATTTAACATTCAAACCGATGGCTTTCTTTAATCCATGAACCAAAGCTTCATATTCAACAGTATTGTTAGTACAATCGAACTCTAATCTACAAGACAAGAAATATTTGTTGTTTTCAGGATCAACTAGAATGCAACCAGCTCCGGATCATTCCTCGGTTTTGGAACCATCAAAGTATAGAACCCAAAAAACATTTTCTAATCTAACTGAATTAGTATCTTTATCATCTAAGTCCGTAACTAAGCTAACTATGTTACAATCAATATCATCAATCCGAGAAGATTGAAGGAGATCGGACTGTTCATCTGATTCATGGCTGACATTTTCTGATTGATAATTACCCGGATCAAGTTCTAAGAAATAATTCCCCAAAACTGAAGATGAAAAAGCTACAGCTTCATTCTTTTCCTCTAGCTGAGTTACATTCTGCTTCATATGCGGTTCTCTCTGCACTTTAATTTGATTTTTCCTATTCTGATATGGTAACCACAAGTGACACCAGTCGGTTGCAAAATAACCATTTAGTTTGGTAGACCAGTCTCTGCTCAAGATCAAACCATAAGCTTCAGGAATATCAACTACCATTATATCAATAAACTGACACACTCTAGGATCTACTGACAACCTAATATGGACATCTTTTATTTCCCCAATGACTTTAACAGCAGTTTTATCTAGATGGATAATCTGAGCTGGGGATGGAATTGGCTACCCATTTATCCTTTTGCAAATTGACAGTGGCATGAAATTTAAGGAAACTCCAGAATCTACCAAACAGTTATGCACATTATGATTGAAAATATCAAAAGTTAAAAGAAAAGGCAATTTTTGGGATTTAGATTTCCCACCAATACTAGCTTCATTAATTTCAGGATCTTCTTGAGTATCTACTAATAGAGCTCTAGATTGGGGTTTAAGAGCTTGCAACAACTTCTTTCGTTGCTGAGGCAAACTACACATATCAAATATGGAAACGTTTTCTTTTACTTTCTTAATATCTTCAATTATATCATATCCCATGTCACATTCTTTTACAACTTTTGGTTGATTATCTATCTTGCTCGAAGTAGCTTTTGGTTATGTTGTGGCCACAACAGATCCCATGTTTCATTCTAATCACGGGAGCCCCAATGATGTGAATATAAAGAAATTTGGGTAAGTTCCTAAATCTTGGGTTTCTATTACATCGTGCCCTTTGTTGGCTTGCTTAGTTGTCTTCGTTAATCCCCTTGAGAATTTCTAAGTTTCTAGTTGTTTTCTTAATTTGCATAAAACCTCAGGTTTTGGTCTTAAACCATTTTTCACTGCAAATCCCAAAATCCTGCAAATGCGGATGGCGGGGGTCATTTTTTTTCCTTTCGTCATTTTGTCAACCCAAAACCCACAACCCAAAATTGCGGGTTGTGGGAAGACTGTCTAAGTATTTCTTGAACCTCGATCCCGAAACCCAAAACCAGAATTTTTTAATTTTAGGTTGCGGGAACTCATTGCGCTAATAAATTGTGTGGCATGTTTCTGCAACCTGCAAACTGTGGGTGCGGGGTGCGGAAAGGGCTAGTTGGTTTTAATATTTGTATTTGTTCCCGAAACCAGTGATCCGCATTTTTGGATTACGGATTTCAGAAACAAGTTTCTTTATTTGGTAAAGTTTTGAGAACCCGCAACCCGCATTTTGGACTGTGGATTTCGGGAACATTAAATAAAATGAGATTCTGAAGCTTGGCCCCGACTCCCACATTCCGTAGGAGCAATTTCGGTCGTTCATTTCTTCCTAGATCTATGGTCCAGATCTCATCCGGTCAAAAAAACCTTAAATAAATGATTTTTCATTATCATTTTTACTGTCGATTTTTATGCTCCTACATGGATTTTAATATTACCAGGGTCACCTACATGGTTTTCAGCTGAAATCAGGTTGCTTTGTCATGAATTTTGCATCTTCTTTTTGCACTTTTATTGTTTATGGGTTGATTTTGATTTTCGTTTGTTTATTTATCAGAATTTCCCAAAACCTTCATCATAATGTCTCGAACTACTGAGTCCAAGGAACTGTATAAGGATTCACTGACCAAGGATCCCAATTTCGACATTTTCTCAGACACCAGTGAGAGGGTAACTGAGGATTATCAAATGGACTAGGCTAAAATTTATTCAATCTTTGACAACGATGACCTTTCAGACATCAAACAAGACCATATAGCCTATGAAAAAATTAGGGCTTCTCAAATCCATGCCATTGTCGCTCACCCTGTTATCTTACCTTATACAGACCCTGTAAAGTGGATTGTTGAAAATTCCAATACCAAAGACTGGTCATTTAATGATTGCGCAGGTTCGCAATTGACTACCTTTCACCCGAAGGTTTTTATGAGGGCCTTTGCTCTCAAGCAAGCTATACAAACCCTAAGTTCTGACTTTATTCAATCCTCCAAAACCAGATATAATTTTGACGAGATGATGAAATCTTGGATGATAAAACCTAATAGTTTTGTGCCCAAGGTGGATGATCTCTATCCTATTATTTGGTTCAAGGAACCTTACTCTTTACTCGCAGCCATGCTATGCAGGCTTTTTGGTCTCCCCAATTGTTCAGTTTTCAAGGTTGAATGGGCTCCCATAGCCCATCATGTGTTAACAATAGGTGAATCTTTTCCCTGGGCATCCATCCTGTCCTCAGAAATTAAGACACAAATTCAGAATTATCAAAAGGCACCTGCCTCAAAGAAGCCACATTTTTATCTATCATCCTACATCCTTGATGTGTTTTGCGCTGAGTTTCAATACCCTAACTTGGGGTGAAATTGGACCCCTAAGGATCCACCGATTCAGATATATCATTCTACATTATGGGAAAGCAACTATATACCCTTTCTTTATGAAATTTGCGACCACTTTATGGGTACCATTTATTTTAAATTATTTCACCAGGAAGCTCTTGCCTTCTCAGCAGATGCCAGAACCTTCATCAACACCATTGGGGACTGGTATGTTTATGAGTCTTTTGCATATATAAGAGTTTGGGGAAATGACACCGTTCACCTTCTGCCCAGAATTGTACCTGACGGGTTGGTCATCCAAGAATTTTCCTATCAGTCTGTCACTGATGGAGTCTACAAGAAACTTACTGGCCCTAAAAAGAGAGGATGGCCTAAGTTCTCTCTAAATCTTGGCCCATTAGTTATTCCTACCTCAACCTGGGCTGCTGTACGGGGTGATCAGTTGGCCCCTTTGAAGTTGGGAAAAACACCCAAACGAAAGCACGACCCCAAGAAATTCTTGGATGCACACTTCAAACAGTATCATAGTAAAGTGGACTATGTCCATGAAGATCTTCCATATGACTCCATCTATGAAGGGGTGAACACCTTCCCTGAAGTATTAGCAAAAACCAAGAGCCTGGATGAGCAGCAACAGATTATGGCATTTCAGAAAGAAATAAAATCTCAGGTTTATGGGCAAAGAACTTTGGAGTTGAATCTCACTGAACAGGTTAGAAGGAACAGAGAAAAAAATCAAATTCAGCAGGCCAATGCTCCCTTAATGCTTACTTATACATATGAAGACAAATGTAAAAATACCATGGAGGAACATCCACATATTAAGACCACTGAGCAGGTTAAAGCCTTGTTGCAAACATCTCAGAATTTCCAGCAACATTTGGTAAAATTGACTTCAGTGTTGGGTGCCAAAGCAGTTGAACCACCCAAGGTCGTTATGAATGTTCAAGTGACTACTGCAGCTTCACAGGTGGTTGATGACTTGACAATTATCGAGGACAATCCTCCTAAGAGACAGAAAGTTCAGGTTTCCAAATCAAAAGTCCCTACTATTGATCTCACTGACAATGATGTTGAAGATGAGCCACAGGCTACAGTTCAAGTGAGTGAAGAAGTGATTGAAAAGCTATCTGGCAAAGTTATAGAAGAAGTCACTGAGGAAGTGATAGACTAATCATAGGCACTTACAGACCTGTTGGGCAGTATTGAAATGGATCATTCTGATCTTGATCAACTAGTTCTGGAACTTACCTCTACTACCCCTAACATCACTGCTTCATCACTTTTGTTACCACCTATCCATGACCTTTCTATTTTTCCTACAGGGGAAATGCTACCATTCTCTATTTCACAGTTGTTTCATACTTTGACTCATAGGTCTACCCCTTTTCCTAGTAACTTAGTTTCTTTTTCTATTCCTTCCTCTATACTTGCAGAAGCCCAGTCTCCGACTATCCTCCTGCAACTGCCCATGTCTACTTCATCATTACCTATTGAGAGTAATACATCCACAAATCCCTCTTCACTGCCAGCGGCTACTAATGGTGACCAAGTTCCCCTTCCTGAGGCTCTCACTTCAATCCCTTCTCCTACCATTCCTTCTTTGATTCCTCAGGATGTCTCTACCCACTTGGTCACCCCTCAAGTTACCATGCCTATGCCTGATGCCATGGCCACTCAGACTCCTTCATTGGTTTCAACAGAAAATGTTATTTCAGTCACTTATGAAGTAATACCTAAATGGGAGGATGATGAAATAGTCCCTCTTGGACATTACTTCTACAGTAAGCATAATAAGGTAGTGGTAAATAGGGGTAAGAAGAGAAGCCTTGATCAACATGGCTTAGAAGTGTCTATTCCTAACCAGATAGTCTGGGCTCAACAAGCCAGTAACCTTTAGACAGGGGCAATTGAAACAGCTACATCCTTACGAGCATTTGCAGGAGCAAACCTTGATTCAATACAGGTTCTCAATAGAGAAATTGATCAGAAGAGGGAAGAGGTGGGCAAGCTTCAGGAAGATTTAACAAAGACTAAGGAGGAATATCAAACCTATGTTGATTATATTAAAAGGATATGGGAGAACAAGGTAGAGGATGAGGAGCACAAAAACCAATCACTGCAAGTTGAACTTCGAAGGTTACAAGCTGAGAATTCTGCCAATGTTCAAAAAATTGCTTTACTGCAAAAGCACTATGAGGATGCAACTGCAAGTGCAGCCTCCTCTACTTTCTTTAAGATGACATCTCAGGAATTCAAAGACTTGGCTTCTCAAGTCAATAAAGAGTATCATGAATACCTGGAAAAGTTGTTTAGCACATTGGATGAAATTAGAGAAACTCACATCACTTTTGGCAAGATGCTTAGTTCCCATGAAAAGTAGGAAGATAAAAGGCTGGAGGATTCCAAGGCATATGATAACATTGTTGAATGGCAGAAGTACATCACAGACGTTCCAACAGGTTTTCCCATGCTTAGTAGTTTTCAATTTAAGAATATCAGAGGTGCATTGAATACATGGCTGGAACTGAATGAATCAATTGAGGATATTCTTAAAAAGGCCCAAGCCATCTGTAGCAGGCGATGGTACGCAGGAGACAATGTTATGTTGGCTGTCAAGGTTCCTACTGTGGAGCTCATTGAAGATGCCTGTCCACCTAAATTGAAGATTGAGGAAGTTGAGCGTAAGTGTGATGAAGTTCAGAAGCAAATTCAGCTTTTGGAAGAATTCAAAGTTGATGATGTGGAGCAGTTGATTAGGAAGCCGATTTCCCTAGAATGTAAGATCCAAGTCTTTATCCGCATATGGCATATGCTGGCAAAGAATGAGATGGAGACATTCGAATGCAATGCTCAATTGGGACTCGAGTCAGCAAATTATCCTATGATAGATGAGCTCTTAGAGATTTGGGGCAAATGGCAAGATGTCCTAGGTCGTTAGATTATTTTTTATTTTGTAATCCTATTTTTTGTGGATCTCCATTTTTGTACCCTGTTGTAGTTCTTATTTAAGGAGGGATTCCTCTTTGGTAAAAGGGGTTGATAATTTTGGGATCGGGAATCAGCAGGAGACGATTGGAGATACTCTGTCTTAGCAGAGCTTTGTATTTTTGCAAGACTCCTATTAATACAATAAAGTGACCTTCATATCATCTCTTGTGTATTGTTCAAGTTTCTTTGACAATTCTCATTTCTTGCCTTGATTTATCATCTACAGTGTGTGATCTTTTGTTAGATATAATTACATGTGGAGATCTGTGATACTGATTTCTCATTATAACTGGTCTATGCATGAAAATGTGTTATTGATTTTTTTGTCAATTAAATATTTTCTTGATCTATTTATGCAAATGATTCACATTTAATTCAATCAATGTTAATTTTTCAGTTAACACGGTGATTATAGATTGATCTTGAACAAGCTTAATTACTTCAATTGTTCTCTTTAATTTTCATTAATTGACTGTGATTTAAGTAAACAAGTAAATGCATCTTTTACATTTCTGTTGAAGTTGGCAAACATGCTTACTCTTCTCACATCAAGATCGATTTACACAACAAAAAGCTTCCCTTTAGAATAGGTCTAACTTAGATTAGATTCCTTTCTTAAATAGGTTAAGTTAGAATAGACTTAGTTTTAAGCTTTTGTTTTCCGTATTGAAGTTCTGATCTATTGATCAAACCCATCTACTCATAGAGTGCTAGCAGAGGCCGAATATCCATGGGAGAATTCCACACCAAATAGCTTGCGGATAGAACTGCCCTTGCATAGGGTCTTTCGAAGCCTTTCAGTATGGGTTTTCACCCTCTGTTGGGAGCCTTGGACCCATTCCAGCACCTCGCAATCACCCTGCACATCCGAGGCCTCAACAAATGGTAGTAGAAGGAGGGCCGCCATTCGACATTTAAATTCATTTGAGCTATTTATTTTAATTAGATTATTTTATAATGGCTCTAGCCCAAAATTTTGTATATAGTTCATTTTCTGCTCATGAATCTCTATTTAGTTGTTTCTCTAGACATATTAGTTTTCATATTCAAACAGGCTTACTCAAACATCTGATAAGACTAAAATTTGATGGTGAAGGAGAAATATTGGCACGAGAACATGTTCTCCAATTTATTTATAATTGTCATCTTAATGAAATTCTGGATCAAGATGTTTTGTCCAGATTCTTAGCCTTCACATTTGAAGGACGGGTCAAGGGATGGTTTGTAACCTTACCTTCTGCCTCTATCCACTCTTTTGGACAGTTTGTAGATCTGTTTATACTTTCTTTTGGATATTATAATTTTGTTAGCTTGTGTGATGAATGGAGGTAGCTCATTATTAAAGAAGATGAGTCATTAGAAGACTTCGCAATTCAAAATTGTAATCTCTATTGTAGATTTTCTTTAATAGATCGTCCTATGATACTTGATTGGTTTCAATACAATAGTTATGTTTTCCATAAACCTGATAAATTAGTGGGTGACGAATCTGAATCTTATATCAATCATCATCCACATCTTGTATCATATTTGCATGAAGAACCCAATGATCCAGAAATTAGAGAAATGAATTCCTTCTCTTTCTTAGATGTGGATTGTAATCAATGCGACAATTTCGCCAATCCGAACATTAATGTACCCATGTATGTTTCGGGTGAAAACCAAGGTTTACCGGATCATGAAAGGGATCATTTTTCCATAGAATATTTCTCTGCAGTCCAGGGGAATAGTTTTGGTCATGATATAAAACAACCTTCCTCTAGCCTAACTAGATAACTTCAAGGATCTAATATTTGTCATCCCATTAACTCTTTAATGGATCTAAGATGAGCTAATCATGTTAAAGATTGTGATATGTTTTCTCAATTACCATTTTTTGAACTAAGTGATTCTTCAAGATAACATATCTCACAAAATGATGACACTACATTAGAAGAACAAGCAGATCCTGATTTGAAACCTATCATATATATCTCTTTTGAAGCTAAAAACCCTCTGGAGGGATCTCAATCTGAAAATGTTCTACAAAGAGATGAATTTCATGCACTCATGTCATTTTCATATTTGTCCTTGTATCCTGATCTATTTGATAACAATGGCATTCGATCATCTGTTTTACATTCTAATTCTCTGTTCTTAGGACTCAAAGAGGTGCAAGTTAATCGTGAAATGCATGAAGAAGACCAAGAAGATTCGCATCTTTGTCATCAATCTTTTCCCTCTTGTCATTTTGCTTTGTTTGGAATGGATATTAGTCCTAATGATTTTCAAAGTTCTCCTTTGGTAAGGAATATTCGTTCAATTAGAGGAAATTTCAATTTAAAATGGGCCTTCCAAAAATAATACAAATTCCATGTCATCATGTATTAGCCAATCAAAATGCTTTAAAATTAAAAAAGGGAGCACCTAAAAAAATTGGAGGGAAAAAATAAAAACTATTTTTTTGGATTGTATTTTCAACTTATCTCCTTGTAGGTTTACTCAAATTTCAGGCGGGAGGACTCGTTGGATGCATAATTAAATTATGCATCCAACGTGTACCCATGTTGCATACTTTTATCAACATCCACACCATGAAAAATTGAAAATACATTTAAAAATGTGTTTCTATCCACACCATGAAAAATCAAAAATACATTAAAAAATCCACACCATGAAAAATAAAAAAATACATTAAAAAACGTGTTTTCTCTCACTAGAAACACATTTTTTAATGTATTTTCAATTTTTCATGGTGTGGATGTTGTTAAAAGTATGCAACATGGGTACTCGTTGGATGCATAATTTAATTATGCATCCAACAAGTCCTCCTGCATGAAATTTGAGTAAACCTACAAGGAGATAAGTTGAAAATACGATCCAAAAAAGTAGTTTTTTTACTCTCTCTCTATTATTATTTTATTATTTTCCTTAGGAGGCCCATTTTTTACCCAAATTTCCTCTAATAGCTTCTTCATTTTATCAAATGATGGACATTAGAAATGAAAGTTTTGAAGATGTCATTTACCCTTCAGATTTTGAACAACATGTTATTTCTACTCACCTTTCTCAATCTGAGAATTCTTTATCTCCATCTTTTGATTCTGATTTTTATGAAGATGAAAATCACAAATCTTTGGAGGATGAGCTGGCTGAAATTGAGATTGAATTTCAAAATATTTGTTCCAAATATACTTTGTATATAAATCAAATTTCAAATGAAAAGTTATTTCGATTGAATAATTTGAATTTGAACAAATCTCGTGCACCTCAAAAGAATAGGCATATGAATATAAAACAAGGGGACAAAATTGATTGTTCACAAAACCTCAACCCTGTCATTTCTTTTCGATATAATAACGATGACACCTTTCCAAGAGATATGTTCTCCACCCTCAATTTTGATGAAGCTCTCTTGAATCTTTATAATTTCCAACCCACTTTTTATGATCCAATTTACCTGTGGTTGGAACAATATTATTTGAACCATTTTTCATGTCATTTTCATTTCTCATTAAATAAGAAAATTAGTTTGGTTTTTCCAATGTTTGGATCTCTATTTTTAAGATGTTTATTGTTGATGCATCATTTGTCTTTTCTTGCAGGTTTAAAACTACTTGATTGGCTCCACTGGAAGTTTGATTATACTTAAGTTTTGTTTGGTTTTCAGAGTAGTATAGGGGTAGGTGAATCATAGATTAGTTTTCATAAATTTTTAATGATTAGTTTACTACTCAGATTTTCTTTAATAAAGCGCTTGCAATGACAAGTCAGGTACTGGAAAGAAACAACGCTTTTTCAGATACATGCAGGGAAATATTGTTGTCATCTCCTATGGCCCAACTCTTGCATATGGTTAATGGATCAGGGCATTCGTGTTTGAATTACATCTTCTAAGTTAAAATAATCATGGAATGAATTTTTTTGAGTTAATATTTCCGATTTTTACAGAGTAAGAATAGTTTGATAGGAGATAAAGTGATCAGAATCAGCGTATCTTCATCAGATGCAAATTTTAATCTTTCCTAAGATACGCATTTGAAAGAGAAATTTTGCATACTTCATTGCAACAAGTTGCACATAATTTAGTCCAGTTTGTTTCTTTTTCATAGATCCCCTTTTATATTCAAATTGTTTTGATCAAGTTCAGTGAGTCTTTCCTGTTTTATTTTCATTAGTTTCTTTCATTTTCTTGATAATAAATCTCACACAGTTGGTAACGGTTTGAAACCAGTTTTTCTCTAAGACACCCTCAAATGAAGTTGCAGGATAGTATGTTAGTCTCACTTCCTGCCAGCTGATATCAGAATTTGTTTTGTAAAGAGTGCATAACCAATTAATACAAGACTTTGATTAATATTTTCCCACCTTGGTCATTATCTTTCACATGTTTTGTCTACTTAATTGAGATGTGGGAAATGGTTGAAATGTTCCTATCATTTGTCTCATTGTCACAACATATCACAATAACCTGATTTGCTTTATCTGCTCTGGATCCTTTTACTATCACCTTGAAAGCAATTACTTAAATAATTTGAGAGTCACAAGGAGAGGTATCTTATATCAATCCAGTCCTTTAGGTTCATAGGTGTTGGGTGGAATGACATCATCACATCAATCCACCACACTTGGAAGATGACTCTCAATTTTCTAAGGGTTGGAAGGTCCTATCACAGGTCGGTCCATTCATGATATGCAAAACACTGGTGAGTAATGTTGCTATTATGAGGTTACCAAGCCTTGGCAGTGCCTTGTAACTCTTCTCTTTGAATAAAATATGCATTTTTCTTTTATGAGATACTTGTTAGGCATAAGGACAGGGGGGTCTTATCACAAGCCATCCTTGCCATGATCATGGGTTTAATATGGACTGAAACTATCATTATGTGGTTATCAAGCCACGATAGTTGTCTTCAGTGTCACAACTGGAGGACAAGGGGTCTCTTTAATGAGCCAACTTGATCAGTTTCTGGATTGAGTTTGTGAATGGCACTGCTGATATCTGATTACCAAGTCAGGGCAGTGGCCTTATTACCAGCAAGGTCTTATGTGCGGTTGTTAATTTCATATCAATATATATATATATAGATAGATAGATAGATAGATAGATAGATAGATAGATAGATAATGAAAAGTGTATATAATCAAGAGAACTGTTGTACATAAAACCAATTAATAAATCAAGGTGATACGTAATTTGGATATCCATGAGCAGTTTTGAGTTTACCCCAGGTTTATCACAGGATGATGTTCAAATGATTACATGATGGTAGAAGATCTCTGCTATTTCTTATCTCTCCTTATCAGATTTACATTACTTTTAACATGATCATCAATGGAAATGCATCAATTTTATGTTTCCTTCCTGTTGGTTGTCCCCTTTATAAATATTTTCTAACGATTTCAGTTTGGAAAAGCAGTCAACTGATATACTCTCTCTAACTGAAGTTTGTTTACAGACATAACTGGTTCTTCCTAGCCAGATGCCATTTGTTGTGGCCACAACAGATCCCATGTTTCATTCTGATCACGGGAGCCCCAATAATGTGAATATAAAGAAATTTGGGTAAGTTCCTAAATCTTGGGTTGCTATTACATTGTACCCTTTGTTGGCTTGCTTAGTTGTCTTTACTAATCCCCTTGAGAATTTCTAAGTTTCTGGTTGTTTTCTTAATTTGCAGAAAACCTCAAGTTTTGGTCTTAAACCATTTTTCACTGCGAATCCCGAAATCCCACAGATGCGGATGGCGGGGGTCATTTGTTTTCCTTTCATCATTTTGTCAACTCGAAACCCGGAACCCGAAATTGTGGGTTGTGGGAAGACTGTCTAAGTATTTCTTGAACCCCGATCCCGAAACACGAAACTCAAATTTTCGTATTTTAGGTTGCGGGAACTCGTTGCGCTAATAAATTGTGTGGCATGTTTCCGAAACCCACACCCGCAAACTGCAGGATGCAGGGTGCGGAAAGGGTTAGTTGGTTTTAATATTTGTATTTGTTCCCGAAACCCACGATCCGCATTTTCGGATTGCGGATTTCAGAAACAGGTTTCTTTATTTGGTAAAGTTTCGAGAGCCAGCAACCTGCATTTTGGATTGCAGATTTTGGGAACGTTAAATAAAATGAGATTATGAAGCTTGTCCCCGACTCCCGCATTCTGCAGGAGCAATCTCAGTCGTTCGTTTCTTCTTAGATCTACGGTCCAGATCTCATCCGATTGAAAAAACCTTAAATAAATGAATTTTCTAATTTTTCGTTATCATTTTTACTGTCGATTTTTACACTCCCACATGGATTTTATTGTTACGAGGGTCACCTGCACGGTTTTTAGCTGAAATCAGGTTGGTTTTTCATGAATTTTGCATCTTCTTTTCGTGCTTTTACTGTTTATGGGTTGATTTTGATTTTCGTTTGTTTATTTATCAGAATTTCCCAAAACCTTCATCATAATGTCTCGAACTACCCGGTCCAAGGAACTGTATAAGGATTCACTGACCAAGGATCCCAATTTCGGCATTTTATCAGACACCAGCGAGAGGGTAACTGAGGATTATCAAATGGACTAGGCTAAAATTTATTCAATCTTTGACAACGATGACCTTTCAGACATCAAACAAGACCGGCCAGCCTATGAAAAAATTAGGGCTTCTCAAATACATGCCATTGCCGCTCGCCCTGCTATCTTACCTTATACAGACCCTGTAAAGTGGATTGTTGAAAATCCTAATACCAAAGAACGGTCATTTAATGATTGTGCAGGTTCGCAATTAACTACCTTTCACCCGGAGGTTTTTATCAGAGCCTTTTCTCTTAAGCCAGCTATACAAACCCTGCGTTTTGACTTTATTCAATCCTCCAAAACCAGACATAATTTTGACGAGATGATGAAATCTCGGATGATAAAACCTAATAGTTTTATGCCCAAGGTGGATGATCTCTATCCTATTATTTGGTTCATGGAACCTTACTCTTTACTCGCAGCCATGCTATGCAGGATTTTTGGTCTCCCCAATTGTTCAGTTTTCAAGGCTGAATGGGATCCCATAGCCCATCATGTGTTAACAACAGGTGAATCTTTTCCCTAGGCATCCATCCTGTTCTCAGAAATTAAGACACAAATTCAGAATTATCAAAAGGAACCTGCCTCAAAGAAGCCACATTTTTATCTATCATCCTACATCCTTGATGTCTTCTGTGCTGAGTTTCAATGCCCTAACTTGGGGTGGAATTGGACCCCTGAGGCTCCACCGGTTCAGATATATCATTCTGCATTATGGGAAAGTAACTATATACCCTTGCTTTATGAAATTTGCGACCACTTTATGGGTACCATTTAATTTAAATTATTTCACCAGGAAGCTCCTACCTTCTTAGCATATGCCAGAACCTTCATCAACACCATTGGGGACTGGTATGTTTATGAGTCTTTTGCATATATCATAGTTTGGGGGAGTGACACCATTCACCTTTTGCCCAGAATTGTGCCTGACAGGTTGGTCATCCAAGAAGTTTCCTATCAGACTGTCACTAATGAATTCTACAAGAAACTTACTGGCCCTAAACAGAGAGGTTTGCCTAAGTTCTCTCTAAACCTTGGCCCACTAGTTATTCCTACCTCAACCTGGGTTGTTGTATTGGGTGACCAGTTGGCCCCTTTGATGTTGGGAAAAGCACCCAAACGAAAGCAAAACCCCAAGAAATTCTTGGATGCACACTTCAAATAGTATCATAGGAAAATGGACTATGTCCATGAATATCTTCCAGATGACTCCATCTATAAAGGGGTGAACACCTTCCTTGAAGTATTAGCAAAAACCAAGAGCTTGGATGAGCAACAAAAGATTATGGCATTTAAGAAAGAAATAAAATCTCAGGTTTATGGGCAAAGAACTTTGGAATTAAATCTCACTGAATAGGCTAGAAGGAACAAAGAACAAAAGCAAATTCAGCAGGCCAATGCTCCCTTAATGCTTACTTATACAGATGAAGACAAAGGTAAAATTCCCATGGAGGAACCTCCACAGATTAAGACCACTGAGCAAGTTAAAGACTTGTTGCAAACATCTCAGAATTTCCAATAACAATTGGCAAACTTGACTTCAGTGTTGGGTGCCAAAGCAGCTGAACCACCCAAGGTCGTTATGAATGTTCAAGTGACTACTGCAGCTTCGCAGGTGGTTGATGACTTGACAATGATCGAGGATAATCCTCCTAAGAGATAGAAAGTTTATGTTTCCACATCAAAAGTCCCTACTATTGATCTCACTAACAGTGATGTTGAAGATGAGCCACAGGCTACAGTTCAAGTGACTGAAGAAGTGATTGAAAAGCTAATTGACAAAGTTATAGAAGAAGTCTCTGAGCAAGTGATAGACAACTCACAGGAACTTATAGACCTGTTGGGCAATATTGAAATGGATCATTCTGGTCTTGATCAACCAGTTCTTGAACTTACCTCTACTACCCCTGACATCACTGCTTCATCACTTTTGTTACCATCTATCCAGGACCTTTCTATTTTTCCTGCAGGGGAAATGCCACCATTCTCTATTTCACAGTTGTTTCATACTTTGACTCATAGGGATACCCCTTTTCCTAGTAACTCAGTTTATTTTTCTATTCCTTCCTCTATACTTGCAGAAGCCGAGTCTCCGACTGTCCTCCTGCAACTACCCATGTCTACTTCATCATTACCTATTGAGAGTAATACATCCACAACTCACTCTTCACTGCTAGCGGCTGCTAATGGTGACCAAGTTCCCCTTCCTGAGTCTCTCGCTTCAATCCATTCTCCTACCATTCCTTCTTCAATTCCTCAGGATGTCTCTACCCCCTTGGTCACCCCTCAAGTTACCATGCCTATGCCTGATGCCATGGTCACTCAGACTCCTTCACTAGTTTCAACAGAAAATGTTATTTCAGTCACTTCTGAAGTAATAACTGAATGGGAGGATGATGAAATAGTCCCTCTTGAACATTACTTCTACAGTAAGGATAATAAGGTAGTGGTAAATAGGGGTAAGAAGAGAAGCCTTGATCAGCATGGCTTAGAAGTGTATGTTCCTAACCAGATAGTCTGGGCTCAACAAGCCAATAACCCTTAGACAAGAGCAATTGAAACAGCTACAGCCTTAGGAGCATTTGTAGGAGAAAACCTTGATTCAATACAAGTTCTCAGTAGAGAAATTGATCGGAAGAGGGCAGAGGTGGAGAAGCTTCAGGAAGAGTTAACAAAGACTAAGGAGGAACATCAAACCTATGTTGATGATCTTAAAAGGATATGGGAGAACAAGGTAAAGGATGAGGAGCGCAAAAGCCAATCATTGCAAGTTGAACTTCGAAGGTTACAAGATGAGAATTCTGCCAATGTTCATAAAATTGCTTTACTGCAAAAGCACTATGAGGATGCAATTGCAAGTGGAGCCTCCTCTACTTTCTTTAAGATGACATCTCAGTAATTCAAAGACTTGGCTTCTCAAGTCAATAAAGAGTATCATGAATACCTAGAAAAGTTGTTTAGCACATTGGATGAAATTAGAGAAACTCACATCACTTTTGGCAAGATGCTTAGTGCCCATGAAAAGTAGGAAGATAAAAGGATGGAGGCTTCCAAGGCATATGATAACATTGTTGAATGGAATAAGTACATCACATATGTTCCAACAGGTTTTCCCATGCTTAGTATTTTTCAATTTAAGAAGATCAGAGGTGCATTGAATACATGGCTGGAATTGAATGAATCAGTTGAGGATATTCTTAAAAACTCCCAAGCCATCTGTAGCAAGCGATGGTACGCAACAGACAATGTTATGTTGGCTCTCAAGTTGCCTGCCGTGGAGCTCATTGAAGATGCTTGTCCACCTAAATTGAAGATTGAGGAAGTTGAGCGTAAGTGTGATGAAGTTCAGCAGCAAATTCAGCTTCTCAAAGAAGTCAAAGTTGATGATGTGGTGCAGTTGATTAGGAAGCTGGTTTCCCTGGAACGTAAGATCCAGGTCTTTATCCACATCTGGCATAAGATGGAAAAGAATGAGATGGAGACGTTCGAATTCAATGTTCAGTTGGGACTCGAGTCAGCAAATTATCCTATGATAGATGAGCTGTTAGAGATTTGGGTAAAATGGCAAGATGTCCTAGGTCGTTAGATTATTTTTTATTTTATCCCTATTTTTATCGATCTCCATTTTTGTACCTTGTTGTAGTTCTTATTTAAGGAGGGATGCCTCTTTGGTAAAAGGGGTTGATAATTTTGGGATAGGGAATCAACAGGAGACGATTGGAGATACTCTGTCTTAGCAGAGCTTTGTATTTTTGCAAGACTCCTATTAATACAGTAAAGTGACCTTCATATTATCTCTTGTGTATTGTTCAAGTTTCTTTGACAGTTATGATTTCGTGCCTTGATTTATCATCTACAGTGTGTGATCTTTTGTTAGATATAATTACATGTGCAGATCTATGATACTAATTTCTCATTATAACTGGTCTATGCATGAAAATGGTTTATTGAATTTTTTGTCAATTAAATATTTTCTTTATCTATTTCTGCAAATCATTCGCATTTAATTCAATCAACGTTAATTTTTCAATTAACACAGTGATTACAGATTGATCTTGAGCAGGCTTAATTACTTGAATTGTTCTCTTTAATTTTCATTGATTGACTTTGATTTAAGTAAACAAGTAAATTCATCTTTTACATTTCTGTTGAAGTTGGCAAACATGCTTGTTCTTCTCACATCAAGATCGATTTACACAACAACAAGATTCCCTTTAGAATAGGTCTAACTTAGATGAGGTTCCTTTCTTAAATAGGTTAAGTTAGAATAGGATTAGTTTTAAGCTTCTGTTTTCCGTATTGAAGTTATGATCTATTGATCAAACCCATCTACTCATAGAGTGCCAGTGGAGGTCGAATATCCGTGGGAGAATTCCACACCAAACAGGTCGGGGATAGAACTGCCCTTGCGTTGGGTCTTTCGAAGCCTTTTCGTCTGGATTTTTACCCTCTGTTGGGATCCTTGGACCCATTCCAGCACCTTGCAATCACCCTGCACATCCGAGGCCTCAACAAATGGCGCTAGAAGGAGGGACGCCATTCGACATTTAAATTCATTTGAGATATTTATTTTAATTAGATTATTTTATAATGGCTCCGGCCCAAAATTTTGTATATAGTTCATTTTCTGTTCATGAATATGTATTTAGTTGTTTCTCTAGACATATTAGTTTTCATATTCAAACAGGTTTACTCAAACATCTGATAAGACTAAAATTTGATGGTGAAGGAGAAATATTGGCACGAGCACATGTTCTCCAATTTATTTATAATTGTCTTCTCAATGAAATTATGGATCAAGATGTTTTGTGCAGATTGTTAGCCTTCACATTTGAAGGATGGGTCAAGGGATGGTTTGTAACCTTACCTTCTGCCTCTATCCACTCTTTTGGATAGTTTGTAGATCTGTTTATACTTTCTTTTGGATATTACAATTTTGTTAGCTTGTGTGATGAATGGAGGCAACTCATTATTAAAGAAGATGCGTCATTAGAAGACTTCGCAATTCAAAATTGCAATCTCTATTGTAGATTCCCTTTAATAGATCGTCCTATGATACTTGATTGGTTTCAATACAATAGTTATGTTTTCCATAAACCTGATAAATTAGTGGGTGACGAATCTGAATCTTATATCAATCATCATCCACATCTTGGTTTGGATTTGCACAAAGAACCCAATGATCCAGAAATTAGAGAAATGAATTCCTTCTCTTTCTTAGATGTGGATTGTAATCAATGTGACGATTTGGCCAATCCGAACATTAATGTACCCATGTCTGTTTCGGGTGAAAACCAAGGTGTACCGGATCATGAAAGGGATCATTTTTCCATAGAATATTTTTCTGCAATCCAGGGGAATAGTTTTGATCATGATATCGAACAACCTTCCTCTAGCCTAACTAGAGAACTTCAAGGATATAATATTTGTCATCCCATTAACTCTTTAATGGATCTAAGATCAACTAATCATGTTAAAGATTGTGATATGTGGTGAGCTCCTAATGTGGGTGCCTAATGAGGGCAGCTATACCAAGAGCCTGCTTTAAATGTCAACTCGGGGAATGTACAAACGTGAGAGATGCATGTACTATCTGTGCTCTTATAGGATAATCTCTTGTCACAGTTAAATACCGGTATCGATGTTCTAAAGATTGTCTACTAAATGTGAAAACTGATTATGCTATGGAATTAAATACTGGAAAGCAATAAATCTAATTAAAAGAATTGAAGTGCTGAAAGCAGTAAATATGTTCTGAGAAATAAAGCAGGGAACCTATTTTAAATATTTAAAATGTTGAAGTAATTAGATGCTGATCTGTTCTAAGAAATGAAGATACAAAAACAGTAAATCTATTTGAAATAATTAAAATGCTGAAATAACTAAATGCTGAGAATGAAAATATCATAACAGAGCTATTCTACTATTGGGGAAACAAAGTCTGTAACTACTATCTGCGCACAAAATTGGAGTCTTGATCTAACTTGTTTTACCAATATAGAATTGAAATACGATCATTCTATGCTTACACATCTATTACTAAGAAGTTAAAAGAAACTAATCATGATGAGAAACTGCAGTGAAATCCAGATCTAAACCATGACATTGACAGCAAAGCTATTACACATGTAATCATTGATAAAAATATGTGCTGCAAGAAAGAACCTACAAGACTACTGAAATCGTTTTACTTTACTACGGAATGCATTCTAAACTACTACAGAAAGCAATGAATCATTCAAATGCTCCCATATGTCATATAACTAACTATTCATCAATGTAAAACGCATACTTGGAAAAATACCTGCAAATAGGAATCTCCTGACCTACGTGTTGGAGGAGCCCTCCCCAACCCGTACTCAGGAGAGAATAAAAACTCAGAAAAGCTTGCTGGAATTAATCATCAATCTTTCATTAATATATAAAATCCATGTCAAAATAGAAGTATGTACTTCTCAGTATCTCAATAGTGCAGAAAATGTTAAAAATAATGTCTTTCTCCAAAATAACAGCAGGGGCCTCTCACTACCCGAGAGGTCCATATTTATACGATTTAACTCTGATCCTGACTAATTGTCAAAATGCCAATTCATCTTGAAAGTGGGAGTGCATCCTCTATAAATCAGGAAACAGGGCGCCGAGCTTGGTGATCCTTTAGTCTTCTACACGTCCATCTTTTAATGATCCTGAACCTGCTCAATCACGCCTGGTTTCCATACAATCAGTTTATTTGATACGCATTCTAACATACAAGATTAATCATAAAAATAATTTCATTAAATCATTAAAGTAAAACACTTTTCCCACAATTGAGTGCGTTTCGTTACCATTGCTTGAGCTGGACTGTGGAAAAAGGGTTATCAAATACCTGAAAAATGGACCCATCAATATGTTTTCTCAATTACCATTTTTTGAACTAAGTGATTCTTCAAGAGAACATATCTCACAAAATGATGACACTACATTAGAAGAGCAGATCCTGATTTGAAACCTATCATATATATCTCTTTTGAAGAGAAAAACCCTCTGGAGGGATCTCAATCTGAAAATGTTCTACAAAGATATGAATTTCATGCACTCATGTCATTTTCATATTTGTCCCTGTATCCTGATCTATTTGATAAAAATGGAATTCGATCATCTGTTTCAGATTCTAATTCTCCATTGTTAGGACTCAAAGAGGTGCAAGTTAATCGTGAAATGCATGAAGAAGACCAAGAAGATTCGCATCTTTGTCATCAATCTTTTCCCTCTTGTCATTCTGCTTTGTTTGGACCCATTACAGCACCTCGCAATCACCCTGCACATCCAAGGCCTCAACAGGTTGCTGAGTTGTTGTCTCAACGTTTGGTTGTTTGGTAGATATTTGATTAGCTCTGGGATGTGGTGGAATAACCATGATGTGCCTTTTAGGTGTTTCTTTGGAGACTTTCAGCTTGGGCGTAGTCGAGCTTGGAATCAGATCGGTGATTGGACCTTTACTGTGAGTATTGATGTTTACAGCTGAGACTTGGCTTTCCTCGGGATCATCTTCAATTAACTCGGTTAAAGGCACCCAGTCCCATAACACCATAGTGGTGTCTGGAGCGGGTTCCTCTAGTTCGAGAGTTTGTTCTTCTGGAGGATTGTCTTGATCTCGTATTTGTGCATCCAGCATTTGGTTCATTACCAAGCTCATTGAATTTATCCATTGCAGACATATTTTTTCAAAGTGTGGTTCTTGATGAAAGGTACAGAAATGTTCCATTCCTTCTTCATTTAAATTTAAAACAGGAGAGTTGTTCGTAGGTGGATGAGGCTGATCATTTTCTTCTCTTTTCCTATAGAAAGGTTTAAAAGGTTTCCTAGATGTGCTGGCTTCCTTATCTTTTTCAAGATCTACGATTTTATTGGACAATTTTTGCATCATTATGACTACATTTTCCATATCTGCTGATGGCTCTTCTTTATTCCTAGTAAGTAGCAAGGTTTTCTTAGTAGTTGTTGGTTTTGTTTCTACATCAAGAGCGTGTCTAGCAATGTTGTCTGATTCCTCTTCTACCTTCCTAGTTTCTTCGAAATTTTCTATTAAAGTCATTTTCTTGGTTCTTTTGACAAACATTGCTATGGGAGGATCGAGGGCTGTAGTATAATACTCAACCAAAGATTCTTCAGCTGGTCTAGCTACTGCACTAAAATTGTTTAATAACTTGGTAAATATTTGGTTAAATTCGTGAACCTTTTCTTTCTTTTCCATTCTCATAGACAACAGTTCCTGCATGAGTGTAGCTACCGTTTCCTGATTTCCATATTTCTTTAAGAAACATTTTTCAAATTCTTCCCAATTTGATAATGAGCTGGCTTGTAAACTAAAGTACCAGGAAGATACCTTGGGCTAGAAAGTATAAGGAAAGATTCTACAGACTACATCTTCATGCTGCACATTCAAAAGGCTCAAAGCTAAATAAAATATCTTAAGGTGATCTTCAGCAGAGATACCTTTTCCAGGATCATACTTAGGAAAAACTTTCTCAGGATTCTTAGGTAGATTGTGAAAAGGTCCAGCCAAATTCAATGCTCCCCTGGCTCTCCATGCAGGTACAGCCATGACTCCTCGTGGAGAATTAGGTGGAGAATCATGTGGGGTATGAGGTGGAGACTCGTGTGGAGTGAAAGGTTCTTCAAGATCCTCAGGATTTTCAAGTTTGATTTCTCCAAGAGGCTCTATAATTTCTTCCAAAGATAAATCTACTAACTCTTCAAAGTTCTGAACAAGAACTGAATCACGTGTATATTGCCTTTCTTTTCTAGGAGCTCTTGTTCTAGGGAGGAAAGGAATTGCATTTAAACCACCGAGCTGTTTAACATAAGCACAGGTATGTCTCCTTAAGTCTGCTACTTTAGCGAAAGGTATAGCGTACAACGTTTCCTGCTGTTTAGATTCAGAATTGGGATTTTCTTGATTTGTTACTTCAATATTGTCTGGGATTGTTGTTTCGAGTGGGTTTCCATTAAGATCTCCTTTACAGGGAGAATCTCCTCTTCCATCCATGCACTGGTGGCCCTCCTTCTAGCGCCGAAAATGGTTGATGCCTCGAAAATCGTAGCATCAATCAGCAAGGGATTCTCCCCAGTAAGCAATCCCAATTAGATCGCTCACCGTTTGGTGTAGGGATTCCGTCCAGTTAACGGTTCCAGCTACCATAATATTTAAAGATTCTTGTTCTTTGCACTGGCTGCGTCCCAATCCACCATTTATGTATTTTATTTTAAAGATGATATGCAAGTGCTCTAAACTAAATGCAGCTAACTAAGAAGAATTAATCTAAAACTGTGTAAGCAAATCTAATCTATCCTTGCACGGAGCAAACTTTAAAGATGAGCAATAAACTGAAAGAAACATCTACATATCAGACATATAGCTATTCTATCATAAAGATGCATCTACAGTGGAATATAAAATATATTAAAGATAGCTTTAATTTAGTTAATACATTCCAGTACTCATTTGAGATAAACATCTTTGCATAGAAAATAGGAGAACATTCATCACATAGAAGTAATTCATGACAGTAAAGAAAGATCTCACAGTAATGTATAGATGATACATGAGTAATCCAACAAACATTTAACACATTATTTAAGCAAAAATGTAGTCTCCCAGGCTTTCATTAGGAAAAATCGAATTTCATATACATGCAGTAAAGTAGTTCACGTATAAGACATAAATTCTTTCACCTGCAAAAAGTCCCTATTACTATTCACTAATAATCTATATATAGGTTTACAAAATGCCTCCAGGGTTGCCACCTATCCTTGCTCCCTAAATCTTTTAATTTTCCTTAAAATTTTCACAAAAATGGAATAATTCGTGGCATCCTTTACATAAAAGACAAAACAGAGACAGTTGTCCCTTTGAATTCATGACTTGACAATAGAAAGGAAAATTCCAGTGCACTGTGGCTACTAAGTTAGCTTTCAGGTAGCGCTTCAGCTTCAACTGGAGCCTCTATCCTATATGGTGCTTCTGCCTCAGCTTGTGCCTCTGTCCCATATGGCGCCCCTTCTTCGACTGATGTCTTTGCTACTACCTTCTTATCTTCTTCTGATATGTAACTGAACCAAATGCCTGTATCCCTTATGACAATGGTAGCAGGGGAAGGGAGCATAATTTTCTTGGAAACCACATGCTTGTCTATCTCTTCTGAAATGTCCTGCATTTCTGCCACTGCAATCTAGAGAACCTCATGGAGCACATGAGTGTGCATAGAAGGCAGCACAATGCATTGATGGAGGTCATATGTGGTTAACACATCAATTTTCTTTACATAATCCATCTGAATGCTTAGTTCACCTTTCAAGTCTGACAGGCACTGCTCTTTACTTGGAAAATATTCAAGACTCTGGGGAAAAGCTATTTTGCATTTCTCATGAACTCCTTGTACTTTTTGGTAGAGACTATTGCACTTTCCAATAGTTACCTGGATCACATATATCAATTTTGCACCATAGCTCTTACAGAACTCCAAGAGGCCCATGTCATCTTTAAAGTCAGCCACAGACTTGAGAGGGAGGTGTTTGGGGAAATCCGCCTTTCCTTCTCTCCATGACATCTGTTTTATTATAACTTCTTTCACCCGGGTGTACTTTTTCTTGAGCCTAATAGCTTCAGAGTTAATCTCCTTCATTCTATCCACCATAGCTTTTAGCCTGCACATTTCTTCAGTAAGAAACTCTTGTGACTCATGCATTCGATTGAGTATGTCACAGGATTGCTCATGAAAAGGGGTCATGTCCATTGACTTACTATTTGCTTGCTCCAACTGCTCGGTCATCAACTCGTTTTCTTCTTCTAATTGAATGACCCTAGCTTCAGAGTCATTCTTCTCCCCTTCAACTATCATCATCTGTACTGCCAGGTGCTCCTTTTCCTCCTCTAGGTGTTGATATTTATCTGTCAACTCCTTTTGATCCGACAGAAGGAGGTTATATTTCTTCACCATGAGGTCCCTATAGGACTGCTCATTAGCCATGGTGTGTTGCAACATACTAGCCCTTTTCTTGGTTGACTCAAACTCCTTAACCATTTTGATTACGTTGTCCTCGCTTGCTTTTGTTGCCGCTACAGTAGCAGATGCCATAGCTATAGGATACTTCTTCGTGTTTTGCATAACAGCAGTTTCCCGCCGAGTAACGATGTCTGGGTGAAAAGGTCTCTTCAACCTTGTCTCTAACTTTAGCACAATGGAATTCCTATTCTTGTTGTACACAAATCTATCCCACTTGGACATAGTATGATCCTTTGATGGGGTGAAAGCGATTAGTGGAAGATTTTCTATATGGATGTTCTCTTCTGTGGGTGGGGTCTGGACCACTTGGGATTAGTCTGCATCCATATCATGCATGTTAGAACCACCAACTTGTGCATCTTTACTGGCTTTATTTTATGCCTCAGCTTTAAGCTGTCTTTCTTCTTCTTCAGCCTTAGTTGGTTCTCAAATGCCTCCCTTTCTTCCTGCTCTTTAGCACCTTGCTGTAATCTTGTCTCCTTTATTTCTTGATCTTGAAGCCTCTAAGCTTCTTCTTCTTGCAGTCTAAGAGCTTCTTCCTGCTGAAGCCTAAGAGCTTCTTCTTGCTCCTTATGCATCTTATTGGAAGCTTCCTTCTAGATCCTTTAAGCTTCTTCTTTAACCCTTTGTTGTTCATTGACTAAAGCTTCGGATGCTTCCTTTTCTTTCCGCAGCTTGGCTTCTTGGGCATCTTGGGCAGCGGTAGAGCTAGAACTAGTTCCATCCTTGACACGACAAATTTGAAGCTCAGTCATGTTATTGATTCCTCTATACATCTCTTCATCTTCATCATAGTAATGAACATAATCAAACCTAGCATGGATTTGTCTGCAATGTTCTGCAACCTTGTTCCGCCTGTCATTTCTATGGGAAAGGAAGCTTTGGAAGAATACAGTCTATGATATATGAGACCATGTAAAATTATGAATTCTTTAGGGCCAATCCTTCTTTGGCAGTGGCTATGGAGGACGCAAGAATATCTGAGAGGATAGTTTCCCAATTGAATATTGTTCCCTTGAATGCCACGTAATGAATTATAGGAGCTCATTGTATCCTGTAAACGGTTATGTCAGCCATGCCAAAAAAAAATTTCAACATAAGGGCGATCATCTGGAAAGGGGGTCTCTGGTTTTGGATTTCATACTCATCACTGACCGTTTTCCTTAGCTGCTTTCCTGTGAATAACAGCTTCTTAGCCATTTCAAAATTGTCCATCTTAAGCTACCCCAACCATTCTTCGTTCAATGGCTACTGAGGACGTGGTAACTTGTAACCTGTTGCAATGTAAGCTGGATGAAACGAAGCAAAGGCTTCTCCATTGTTATCAGACAATACTCTTGTTTCAGGGTTTGCATGTTCCAGGATCCAACCGTTCACTTCTAAGCAAGGAAAGAGCTCACGACGTGTGGAATCTTTAGATATACTAGAGCTTCTGATGTTTTGGTAGATATGCTCTTCCTCCAAGAGTGCCCCAGTGATATCTTGGTCTCTGATCATACGATATACGTCTCCCCACTTGGCTTTAGTGTAGTGCTCTGGTTTTTTGGCAGAGCACATGACAAGCTTATTTTATGTTGTTCAATTGAAATTTCATATACATTTCTGATAAATTTTTTTCTATTCAAATGAAAATTTCCTAACCTTAGTATAAGCATTTTCTCGTTTCTAGTCATTAACATACTTACAGATGTAAAAAAAATAACGTGACATGTTAGGATTTTATTTCATGTACATATTTCAGCATAAGAGTATAAGAGTATGTTTCAGCATAATAAACTAATAATTGACAAGGAAAATACCTGTTTCCAGAAGTTTGAAGTTTGTAGATTGTCTCATAGCTTGCTGTAGATTTCCTTCCAGATTTTTGTCTTTAAAGCTTAGCAACCGATTGAATGAACCACCCTACCGACCAGCTCTTATCATGCTGGCCCTAGGAAACCGACGGGTTTCCTAGCCCCCAATCCCACAAACCGATAATCCCGAGAGCATCATTCCTTACTATATTTCCATAGGTGCAGTTTTCCCTATGATTTTTCCACCTCCTCCTTGGAGTTGGAGTTTACCCCTTCCTCAGCTTCACCTCCAAAATCACCGTTCTCTTCCAAAGAAAAACCTCCCTTCTTCTCCCTTCACCCCTCCCTAAATACCTTTCCTTCCTCGAGAAGACTTGAGGCTTACTCCACCGCCCCAAATTCCCTCTCTCGAGCCCTTCAATCATTAAATCCCCTGGCTTTAACATTTATACAAGTTTACAATATAATAATATATTTCTTCACTTAATGCACCGACAATTAATGCACTTACAGTAAATTTATTGTACTTTAATTATTCGATGGTAAGTATTTATTATGGTAGGATGTATTACCTACGGGTTCTCTATTCGAGATCTATTTTAATAATTCTCCACTTATTCACCATATTTGCACTTAATGTTTTTTGAATAAAATAATACAATAATATATGTTCTAGTTTGACTTTTCAGTTTGGGACAAGGCATGTCTTAGTGGTTTTACCAATCCGACAAGATAACTTATCATGTAACTTTAAACTTTAAGACTCATACTGAATAAATAAATAATATTTAGTACCTATTCCTTCACATCACATCCATTCAAGAATGATTATCCTATTATGGCTAATTTTTGAAATGGAAATAATCACACAATATTAATTTATAAATCAATATTTTAAATCTTACTTATATTGCAATTGTTACGATAGGGATATAAATGTTGCTGGAATATTATTAATTAAGTAATAATAATAATTAAATCATCATTTATTAATTAATAATAATAATTAAATCACCATTTAATAATAATAACAGGTGAATTAATCATAGTATTCTTAATTATTTGTTTATCACATGAGTACCCTATCATCAATATAGCATCCTTGTTCTTATAAACAAAGCACTTGTGAGGGCTTAAACAATTTTACTAATTAATTAGACACTATCATTACCCTATTCACAACAGTTCTCCTATGACAATGTTAACTGACGACACTTGTCTTAATTTATTATTACAATGTTTTCATATAATTACTAATTCACTTATTTACACATTAACAACCTAACCATTCATTACCTAAGTTGATTGATGTATCCTTAATTGAGTTATCTATGACATTTATACTACTATTCAAGCATGACAAGTATGTTATACACCAGTAATATTGTACACGTACAAGGTGTGCATGCATGGCCAGTGTATGCACATGTCGGATGTGTACTATAAACAAACCCCATTCCGCCTATGCATACCTGCTAACCAATAATAGTATTTACCCCCATGCAGAAGAGCAAGCATAATATATAGTATAATTACTTTAACATCCTCGGTTATTTAACAGTTAACCCTTTACGATTTAACATCATTGTCTTTATGTTTACATTAGTTTAATCAATCAAGTACAGGAAGGGTATCTACTCCCACTAACTAAAGATCAAGGAATATCCAACCCTCAACAGCACTAACTAACATATCCTCCCATCATAACCTACGTCCTCCATCCTCCCTATCCTTCCTCTGCTAGTACAAAAGTGGATGTCGGACTCACCGACCTGACCACATAGAACCTGAGAGCGATAGCGTCGGTTGAACAGCGGACCTATCCTCCCCTAGCAGGCATCCGACCATCGTCATCACAACAACATGGGGAGCGTGTCTCAGCACGGCCCTCCCACGACCTCGGGTATCATGGAAACCTAGGGTGGGAAACACATCCATCCCTCTCAACATACTGGGCCTACGCCCTTATCGACTCATACTTTACTGCTATCGAGATTATCGGTTTGTGTCATCGTATCATCAATTTTGGTTGCTAAGCTTTTACTGCATGGAAAAGTTCTTATCCCATGTATTATATCAAGTATCTCGCTATCCCATAGCCCTTGTATCCTGTAGGTTAGTATTTCGCAAAATACACATTTTATAACAAGCATTTCCATTCGATCGCCAATTGATCTATATCATCAACATCGTTTTATTTCACGCCACAATTTCAGCTCATCACAGGTATGCATGACATATAACAATTCAATCAAATTCATCATAGGATGGCATCCACGTATAACATCATATATTTCACATTCCATTAATGAAAACGTTAAAACATACATATCGTCATTATAAAAGAAATGAATCTCATGACAACCATAACCTATTAGCTGCATGAACATAGTAAGATCATAATATCATAACATCATATTCATAGTGACAACATAACATAGTAACGACATACACATGGTAGCAACATATAATCAAGTGTATCGTGTCATAAGTATAGTTTACCCAGTCTAGTTAAGTCCAACAGATAATAAGAAAATAAAGTTCAATATGTGTCATGGATAAACCTGTCTAGTCGGAATATGGGGCGTTACATTTAGGAGGAACGCCTGTGACAGACTTGGTATCCTCAAACAAACTTTCAACTCTTGGTTCCTCATATTCTGGCTCGATCATATTAGCCTTCTTTTTGCTACCCTTCAGCATCGTGGCTTAAACCTATCGAATCACCATGCATGAGCAAACATAAGATTGCATATTATACATAACAACACGGCTCAAGTCTATTTCCTAGATACAACAGATATCAAAAAGCAAAGTGTTGTAAAACTAAAGACAAGAATTAATATTCTACTAGAAACGACCATCATGCTCCTCCCTAGGATGATAAGCCAGGTTGGGGAAGAGGCTAGTGGTTTTAGAATGAGACGGGGTTCAATATGTCCCTAACGAAAGCGCGAGTAGATGCTACTTGGGAGACTGAGTCACTGTAGGTTTTAAGGGACTAGGAGAAAGTTGTAAGGGCCTACGGCTATGAGCTTTAAGCTTGGAAATGTCCAAAAACAACAACAAAACATAACGTCTACTGGTCATGTAGCTTGTGCGATGATAGTGATACCAAGACTGGCTTGATAGCAATCGAAAAAGTAAAATAAAAACAACGTTAGAACCACCTACCTGGAAACAATTGGTTGGTCTGACGGCGGTTGACTTGGCTGCAAATGGGCTGAGCTGGAGCAGCTTAACACAATCTTCGAACGGAGTTCTCACAGCATAAAATTCTACTAATGAAAACACTAAAAACGCCCAAACCCTTTATATAAAGGCTGACACGTGTGGAAATTCAATGGGTTGGTGGGGTTTTTAAACGGCGTTAAAGGTACATACAGTAGGGGTCACCTCGGCACACTTGGAATTTAATGTAACTGCCGAAATCGGAAGGGAATGGGGAGTTCGTCTGACGTTGAGGTGAGAACTCTTCAGTCTCAAGCATTGTTTTAGTGAAAGTTGCTGAGTTTTCCCGGTGTTGTGGAAAAACTATGGAATGACTTTTTTTTTTAATAAAGCGCCCGCCCATCGCGACAAACTTATAAGAGCCGTTTCGACGTTGCGGCGGAACTCGGTGAGTTTGCCCGACATTGCGGCGAAACTTGCCGAGTTCACCCAAAAAAGTGGCTTCGTGCCTTGGCATAAAAAAAATATCCGCTCGTTGTGGCAAGACTTTATGAGTCATCCACCATTGCGGTGAGACTCGCCGAGTTCATCTATCATTTTGGGTGAACTTGGTGAGTTTGTCTGAAACGAGCGAGCTTAAAAACTTAACGAAATATGGGGCGCCCATTGTGGCAAAACTTCATGAGTTCTTCCGTTGTTACGGCAGAGCTTGTTGAGTTCATCCACCGTTGAGGATGAAAAGGCTAAGTTTGGCCACTGTTTCAGATGAAAAAGTTGAGTTTTAACTTAGAAGAAAAAGACCAACAAACTCAAAAAAATAACTTCTCTAGAAAAACTAAGTATAAAAGACCTTCTAGGGAATGCTTTAGCTCCTAAGTAAACTTTCTAAAGAAAAATAATAAGGAGGGACCCCAATATTTACAAAATTTTTTGGAGGATGTTGCAGCAACAACACAGTGCTTAGGAAGACCATATGAATAATGATAGTATAATCGATGCGAAAAATGCCATAGGAAAAATAGTCATCCTTGACTCATTTTAAATATCTCTTGTCATCCAAAGAATATAGATAAAGTTCACCCTGGAGTTCGTTAGATTTCTATAGTTATGGGTCCCACTTTTAGGATAATCATATCCTAGGTATTGTTTGAATTAGATGACAGGGTCCAAGTCCAACTTACAGCCATTCTCTAATGACAGTATAAATAATTGGCCTAAACATGTATTCGTATACTCAGGTTTTGTTTTTTAGATGAGCCATGTGCATAGCAATGCATTAACCATATCTCTTTTACCCGATATTGTCCCGCTGCCAGCAGGCCTATTCAGTACCCCAGCGGGTTTATCTTGGTACCATGCAAGCATAGCCCCGCTGCCAGCGAGCCTGTTCAGTACCCCGATGGGTTTACTTGCATTTACCGAGCTCCTTGTTTAATATTTTACTTAGCATGGACCCACTGCCAACGAGCCTGTTCAGTACCCCAGCAGGTTTGCTTCATATAATAATTTTAGTATGTTGAAGCCAGTTGGAACTAGAGTGTATTAAGCTTGCTAAACACATAATTCAATTTTTTAGAGTGAACCTTATGAGTAACTTTATTTATAATAGCCTGGATTATAGATCATGTCAAAAGATAATAACCTAAAACTATTCCTTGACCTCTCAGTCTATCTTCTTCACATTAGATCAATAATGTTCCCCACAAGTAGAAATATCACTCACTTTTGGGCTACCTTTCTAAAGAATGCCTAAGAGACAAGTTTTGATAATGAGTCTGGGATGAACTAGTAGTCCATAAGTGTAAGATAGAACTTTGAAAATATGATGATTAGAGTAGGTCTTAAGCAACTGCTCTAATGATAAATCAGGAATGTGCATGTTTGAATCAAATACCATGTACAGAAGCATAAAAATGAAATTAATAAAAAAGAATCATAGAAGAAAGTGGTTAGAAATAATATAAAGAACACTTTAACTTTTCACTATAAATTTTCAAATTTCAACAATAATCGAAAGAGAAGGAGTTAAGATGCATTATGAGTTTTTTAGAGCACTTCCCTTTTTTAGATAATATTTCATGAGTTGATTATAGAGATAAGGTTATTGTAATCAAACTGCAAAACCACTTGTTAGATGATTCAAATTTATTGAAAACAAAAACATATGTACAAAGAAAAGTCATACGAAATTTTTCAAAATTAGGGAAAGGAGAAGATTCTTCCTGTTTTAATTGACAAAATTCTATAAGCTGATCATAAGAATGAATTTCCTGTATAAATGCAACCAACTGTTAGAAATGACTCTTATTTATTTAAAGAAACAAAAATATATTTACATATATACAAATGAAGATAACCCAAAATAATTCAAGAACCAGGAGAAGGAGGAATGACTTCCTCTTCAACCAGCTCCATCTCTTTCTGTTGTAACTCCATCTCTTTCTGTTGTAAGGCATTCTGCTCAAAATCTTGTTTATATATTGGTTGATGATAAAGTCTAAGTCTATGTCCATTTACAACAAAGGAAATTTGTGAATCATCAATTGTCTTAATCTCAACAGATCCATTATCAAAAGCTGTAACAATTTCATATGGACCCATCCAACGAGTAGTTAATTTACCTTTAAAGTTTTTGTACCTTGAATAAAAAATTAATGCCCAGTCTCCAGTTTTGAATTGTTTTTGTTTAATATATTTATCATGCCACTTTTTGCCTTGGTTTTGTATAAGAATTGTGTGTTGAATGGCATCTTGTCTAATCTCGTCTAATTCATTTATATGCATGATTAGTTGTCTTTGTTCTTCTTCCAAATCCATCCCTAATTGTGCAGCCATACGAAAGGTTTTGACTTGAAATTCACTGGGTAGAAGAACTTGTTTACCATAAACAAGTTCATAAGGTGTGTGTCCAATGGTATTCCTTCAAGTTATTCTATAAGCCCACAAGGCTTCTGGAAGCCTATCTGCCTAGTCTTTGTGGTGTAACTGGATAGTCTTAGTTAGGGTGGCTTCTAATACTTTGTTGGTAGACTCTACCTGACCATTGGCTTTCCTGTGATATGGTGAAGATTTACAATGTATAATACCATATTTTTCAGTAATCTCTCTCATTAACTTGGATTTAAACTGAGATCCTTGATCGGTTACAATTTCCCTAGTTACACCGAATCGGGTAAATATTTCTTCATATATAAAATCTACCACAGATTTTTCTATGGCTCGGAATAAGTATTTAGCTTCCACCCACTTGGTGACATAGTCTATACATACTAGGATGTACTTCTTCTTGTGATACATAGGGGAAATTGGCCCAACGAAATCTAGAGCCCATTTTTCAAAAGGCTCAATCATAACCTGGGGCTGTAAGGGCATCTAATCGGATGGCGTAGGTCTACCCATTCTTTGGCAACTGTCACATCCCTTGACATACTTGGAAGCATCTTTAAAAATTCTTGGCTAATAATATCCAGAGTGCAACACTTTGTATGTTGTTCTCTTATCAGAAAAATGCCCTCCACAAGGTACACGATGCCATGCATGGAGGATCTCTGCCATCTCATCCTCTCGTACACATTGTCTAGTATGAAAAAGATCATTGTCCACCCAAAAATAATTAGAACTTTGAACTATGATCCTACATTTCTCGGGTGGGGAGAGATGGTTTGGAAGCTTTCCAGTTGCTAAATAATTGGCTATGTATTCAAACCAAGGGGTTCGAACAGAAACAACGAACAAATGTTCATCTGGAAAGCTATAATCGATGGGATTGGCATTATCGTCCATTTGAATTCGATAGAGAAAATATTCTACCACATTGTCTCTATCGGGACGATCAACAATATTGATGTTAAATTCTTGTAACAAAAGAAGCCACCGAGTCACCCTGCCATTGGTGATTGATTAATTCATTAAAAATCTAATGGCGGAGTGGTTTGTGTGCATAAAAAATTCATATCCTGTGATATAGTGATGAAACTTGTTAATGGAATAGACTACTGCCATAAACTCTTTTTCAGTAACAGTGTATTTCGATTCTGCAGCAGTTAAATTTTTGCTAGCAAAATAGATGGCATATGATGTTTGTCCTTCCTTTTGACCTAAAACTCCTCCTATATCCATGTCGGAGGCATTAGTGAATATATGGAAGGGAAGGGACCAATTGGGACCCCTAAGTATTGGTGCCACTGATAGCTTTGCCTTCAAAGTTTCAAAGGCATGTTGACAAGGTTCAGTCCATTGAAATTCTGTATCTTTCATGAGTAATTTGAACATAGGTGCAGCTATCTTAGTGAATTTTTCAATAAAACATCTATAATAGCCTGCATGGCCAAGAAAGCTCCTTACCTCCTTCTTATTTTTTGGAGGAAGATTAACAATTATTTCTATCTTGGAAGGATCCACCTTGATACCTTGAAGAGAGACATGATGTCCCAAAACTATGCACTCGGTTAGTAACATCTTACATTTTTCATGAATAAGGGCTAAGTTCGTTTCTTGGCACCAAATAAGAACTGTTTCAAGGTTATCAAGGGCTTCTTGGAAGGTATTACCATAAACTGTAAAATCGTCCATATAAACTTCTACACAATCATGTATAAGGTCAGCAAAAATTCATAATACTGCACGCTGGAAAGTGGTAGGTGCACTACACAGGCCAAATGGAAAAACTCTATAGGCATATGTTCCCTAAGAACAAGTAAAGGTTGTCTTGTCTTGATCCTCAAGTGCTATTAATATTTGGTTGTATCCGTTATACCCATCAATGAAGGAGAAGTATTGATTCCCTAACAACGTGTCCAACACCTAATCAATGAAAGGTAAAGGGAAGTAATCCTTAAGAGTGGCCTTGTTCAATTCTCTAAAGTCAACACAGATATGCCATTTCCCTGTAACTTTCTTTGGAACTACTACCAGAGGAGACACCCATTTACTGTTAGAAATTGGGTAGATGAAACCAGCATTAAGGAGTTTTTGTAATTCATCTTTAACTGTATCTTTTAGGGCTGGATTCATTCTTCCTGGGGATTCCTGACAGGAGGTATGTTTGAATCTGTGTAACTGTGGTGAATACAAGTATCTGGGTGTATACCCTTCATATCGTTGTATTCCCATGCAAATGCTCTAGTTTGACTTTTGAGAACTTTTAGTAATTGTTTTTCCTGACATTCATCTAAACTTGCATTTATATGTAGAAATTTTTTAGGACTGACCTCACAAGGTATGGTATAGGATCCTATATGTTATTTGATTGCAAAGACACAAGGTGTACTTGTAAATGTTGAGAGGCTCATATTTTCTTGGAATTTGTCTCCAAAGATTTTGTCAAGTTGGGAAAAAGACTGATGAAAGTCTATACATGTTGTTGAAGAAATAAATTGGTTCAACACATTTTCGATATTTTGTTCTTGAAGTGCCCAGGAGAAATCGCTAATAAGGGAAAGTTCTTCCAAGTTCTCATCCCCAAAAGGACAATCTAACCAAAACAGGTTTTTGGTTACTGGTTGTGCTGGTGGGTATAAAGCGAGTTTTCTTGTAGACAACCCATCAGAGATGATCATCTCTCCATCCCTACATCCTATAAATGCATTATCAGTGGCTAACCAAGGTCTTCCCAGAATAATAGGGTGTCCTTTAGAAGGGTCCTTTGATTCTATGACCATAAAGTCCACAGGATATTCCCATGAAGCCACTGTACAATGATATCATCTAAGATCCCAGCAGGCTGCACCATAGTGCAATCTGCTAATTCTAGCATTGTTGGGGTAGGGTGGAGAAACTGTCCTAAATGGAGAGTTTCTAAAACTGTGGTAGTCATTAGGTTAATAGAAACCCCTAGATCAATAAGTGTGTTTCCTATAGCAATGTTATTGATGATAAAAGTTACCACAGGATTTCCTGGATTTGTATACTTTGGAATTCTAGATTGGTTTGCTATATAATCTGACATTTCACCTATGACATGAATTGTCGGAGGGCATTTTTTCTCTTACCTGGTCTTTTAATACATAGTTCCTTTATCACTTTACTATAAATAGGTATATCTTTAATGGCTTGTAACAAAGGGATCTTGATACAAATATTTTTCAATTCGTTAATGATATCATACTCTAGATAAGTTGCAAGTTTTTCTATTACTAGACACTTCGGATATGGGGGTGCTTTTTCTTTTGGAATTACTTCTTCATGAGGATGGTTGTGTGTTGAAGCTTTTGGAATAACCACATCTTCGAGAATGACATCATTCAAAATTTCATTAGGTATGTCTTCTTCTTCATTCTCTTCTCGGATAACGACTGATGATTTGGGATGATCTTGCAAAACTCTTCCAGACCACAGTCGAATTTCATGCACTGGTGCGATAGAAATGGAATATGATGGAAGAGGTAGAAACCCAATGCTGTTAAGAGCTTGAGTTGGTTTATTGTTAGGATATGGTATCGGTTGTGCAGGCAATATTGTGGGTCTTGGAGGATTCATATTCTGGAAATGGTGAGGTTTATTTGTGATAGGGGGTAGTGAAGGAGGTACAAATCCAGGAAAGAGTTGTTGGATATTAGGTGGGTAAGGATAGTTAGGCATAGGAGGAGGTGGTTGAGCATATGATTTTCCTCTCCATCCATGTGGCCATTGCTGCTGTTGAGCATTCTGAGGAGGATACTGAGGTGGTCAATTTTTCCAACCTGAAGTGTTCCATTGTTGAGGAGGTTGATAAGGATGGTAATAGGGTGGAAATTGTAATGATGGATCCTGATATGATGGTTGATCTCTAGGTTGCCAAGGCCTCCTAGATGTTTCACCAAAATTTCCACTCTTATATACAGCTTGCAATCCAAGCAATGATGGACAGTTATCAGTTGGATGTTCTTTTGTACAAAGGTGACATACTTAAACATTATTCAATGGATATTCCCATTGGGGATGTTTAGTTCTACACCTAGGACAGAAAACACTCATTGCTGCATGCTCTTCATCCTGTCTCTTTTTAGCTTGTAATGCATCTAATTGAGAACCCATGGCTCCTAAGATATCTGTTTTGAAATTTTCTAATAGGTTTCCCAATTCTACCCTTGTAACTCCACCAGGACTAGATGTATTTCCTTTTAGGTTCCTAGTATAAGATTCTCGAAAGTGTCTTCCACTTTTCCCTCTGCTTCTAGAGTAATTCGTACATAACTCACAAATCTGTGTGAAGGACTTATGAGAGATGTCTCCTGCTGCCATGAGATTAAGGTTTTCTAAGAATTCTTCTGAGATTCCCTTAAGGAAGAGTGTTCTTACTGCATCTTCCCGAAGATCACTATATTTGGATTTATGTAACACATAGTTAAATCTTTCGAGATAGTATTCTAGGCTCTCATCTTCAATTTGTTGTATTTTGAAAATATCATTGCGAGAATCCTTAGGTTTACAGTAATCCTGATATTTCCATAGAAATGCAGTCTTCATGTCTTCCCAAGTTCTAATGCTAGATTCTCCTAACCCCATGAACCACCTAAGAGTGGAATCCTTCAGTGTAGCAGGGAAGAGTTTTAACTTTTGGCCATCCTGTATGTAGTTATATCTCCTACACAAAATGTCAAATTCGAATAGAAATGTATCTGGATCCTCACTACTCTTACCATAAAAGGTTGGTAGTGAGGAGGGAGGGATGTTTTTCATAGTTACATCCTATGCAGTGTCTAAGATAGGGAATCCAAAAGTACCTTCAGTTCTAACCTCTCCCTCTTCTTCATCTTGTCGGACATGATCTTCATTTTCATTCTCCATGAAGACTTGATTTCCAAAGAGAGTGTACCTAGGTGGTTCCTTTCTTGGTGAATGGGATGTCCCAATGCTCTGTTTCAAGGAGAATATTTCTTCGATGAGAAGAGTTATCAGCTACGTGAGAGTCCAGTTTTGAAGGTCCTACAGTTGTTGTCTCAATCTGTGAAACAACTATGTTCACAGAATTTTCAAAAAGAGCGTCTACTTGTGCAGGATCAACAAAGTCTACCAGGTTTAGACCACCTACTATTGAAAAGGTAGTGTCTTTGGGTTTTGAAACTAATGGAGGATTGAGAGGTTCTGATGATTTATATTTTTGAGCTTATTCCTTCCTAAGTTCAGTTTCGATATGAGGCTGAGGTTCTCCTAGTGGTACCTCTTTATGAACAGACTTCTCTGATGTCTCTATGGTTCCCCCTAAATGGTTTCCAGAAAGGAGTTCCTTAGCTTTCCAAGTAGGACTATCCCCTTTAGGTGTTTTTCGATACCTTTCTGCTAAGTTAGTAGTTGGGGTGACACGCCCCTCGTAAAGGTTAGTAGGGATTTTAGTAGGAAGGGTAGTTTTAATGTGTCTACCTTTTGAGTCTCTATACCTATTCATGAAAACAAAGATAAAGTGGAAACAAATTCTAATTACATTACTACTATTGTGTGGTTTTGGGGATGCTTTTTATAATAGATGCGCAGGTTCTTACCTCTCATCTTACCACTCACTCATCACCAGCCTATTTCTAAGTTTCAAAAGGAAAATTCTACCTATCTACAACTAAATTATACCTATCTACAACTCCCCGGTAACGGTGCCAAAATGTTAGGTGTATTTACTGTCTTAATGAATCACCAAATATTTAATTATCGACCAGGGTTGGTAATCTTAGAGTTGTGGCACAGTATATGCTGAGGTAGAATGGTACCTAAGATATCGGCTCGGCTGACCTTAGAAATGTTTAATAATGAAAATATCGAAAGATATTTCAAAATGAAAAACATAGTCAAACTTCAGAAATACAACTACTAAACTGATTTGACCTAACCAAACCATTAGACCAGAATAGTAGCAATCTATACTACTCTACTCCATGAACAATGCTTGGAAAGATAAAAACAAGATTATTCTAGGAAACAAGACTTGGTCAAAAACAAACTACTCTTATGAAAATGGAAACTACTGATTAATTATTCAAACTCTAGTCTAGGAATTAGAAATACTAACTACCATGCAATAAATATGGATTCGGGAACCTATCTATGAAATGTTTCAGGGTGCAGCTAACTATGTAAAGATAAGAAGCTATACTACACTTGAGAAAGAGACAATTACTTAACAATCCTAAGAAATTTAACAATTAAACTATTCATGCATTCGACAAATACTTGAGACTAAGCTAAGCTACCTAATTCCATTCCCCTTGAGGATTCTAAGGAACTGTATCAAATGTAATAGGAAGGGGAGAAAATGTATCAAAATGACTTTCAAATGTGACAAGGAAATAGAATGGAAGTAAATCTAGTTTAACTTCTACAAAGAGATGTAAGCTAAAAAGTGACCAATTACAACTAACTTTAAACATTGTATTATATTCTTTATCCATAAGCAAATGACTCTAGTTATGCTACCTAAGACTAATTTGAAAATGAAATGTTATTAACAATTGATCTATTAACATGTATTTCTAATGACTACTTTGAAATCGAAGGCATGCAAATATCTATGCTATCCTACAAAGGTGAAGCATGAAACATAATTATCAACACAAGTTTAAGGAAATCTAAGAATATGCAAATGGCTTGGAAATAAATGTAATCTAGAACCAAGTAGAAAACTTAATAAAGATATCTTATTTCTTAATCAAATCCTACCCTATGAACATCTTCATTAACTATGTAAATGAGAAGAGCAAATCCTATGTTTGAACTAAGAAACCATAAAAACTAATGTATTTTTGAAAGATGAAATTACCAAGTTTAATCCAAACTCAATCTTAATGAAAATGAAGTAAACTAATACTAAGAAAGAAATTAATGAGCCCTAGAACAGTAACGAGTTAAGAAATCAAGAGATAAAGGATTGATTATAGCAACACAATCTAAGAAGTAAACTAAAGCAAAGTTAAAGAAATGAATGAGAATTAAGAATGGATATGAAACTGAATTGAAACTCTATGTAGTTCAAAACAAGGTCCTAATTACATACACAAATACTAGTTAACTACAGGAAATGATACAATTCGAAAACCTGAAAAAATGAACTTTAAACAAGCATAAAACAAGACAGCAAATATTAAAGTCTGGATGACAGTCTGAAAGACAGTCCGAACGATAGTCCAAATGACAGAAAACGATATAAATTATGAAAGTGTGTAGACTAAATGATTCTAACGCTAGCTGGTATACGCATTTTAATCTACTGTGCAAGCAAAGGAGTAAATAAACTATTTAAGGATGAGATAACAAGAAACAACTACACCAATCTATATCTAAGGAAAGAAATCGTTTCCTATTGCATAATAAAGCAAAGCTGAAAGATCAATGAAGCTAATCTACAGCTACAGGAGAATTAACAGAACTGAATCTAAGTACAAACTAAACTCGAAACACTAAACTAATTAAATTGTATCTAATTGCAATGGAAAGATTGAAAACAAGCTAAAGGAAACTATGCATGACCGATCACTTTAAATTTTGAAAATGTAAATTGTATTAGCAGCAAGACATATGTTTATATAAAACAGAGAAACGACATCTATAGGAAAAACCAAATTAAATACATGTACTGAAAATAAAAGCTACTTATCTGCAAAAAATAAATAACAAAATATACACAATGAAAAACCGCTGGTTGTTGAGGGGCCCTTCTCATCAATCAGTGATTGTCTAACTCAAATTAATCACCAACAGAACATGGATTTGATCATCAATAGCTAAAATCAGAGACTTCCATTAACTGAAAATTTTTACGCAGCGTTGTCTAGCTCTCCGTCTATTCTCTCCACTGGCTAACTAGCTAACTTTGTTTTCTCAACAAGATATGTCTTTATATAATTTTACAATGGGAGAGAAGGTCGACCCTTTCAGTGGTCGACCTCTCTAAAAATAGGAGGTCTTAATTACTGAAGAAAACAGATACAGGACGGTTCATGACAGTGCATAGGACGTCTGCCTGATTCCATGGGCGTTGGTTCTCTTCATGCGAGCAATTGGTGCGTCGATTTCCTTTGACGTGGGAAACTGATGCATTGTCAGGATGATCGAACAGGAACATGGATCTTCTATAATGAAGGCTCACAAATCATGAGGGACATGTCTCCAATAGAACCCATGTCACAGTTTTTGCTTTAAGTGCCCCGTAATATTCCAACCCATGAATCCGCAGGTGTGAATGAAGGGTTGAACGATGGTCCAAATGTGGCTGGGCGTCTTCAGCATGAATGTGCGTCTAAATGAGAGTCAGTTTGAAAACCATAGCCTGCAGAATGAAATCTATTTTCCAAACAAGTCGAGAAATGCTAGATTAATGTTAATAAACCACAAAATAATGATAATTAATCAAGGTTCATGTGATATTCATACCTGCGTTTGATTGGTGGTTTGAATGGAAAGAAGTATGAATTAATACGCCAAAAATGACAAAAGTAATGCCAATAGAGCACGTTTAATGACCAACAATGATGTCAAAATTGGGCATCAACAGTTCTAGTAGTGGGGTGTCTTTTCAGACTTCTAAGAATTAGTGGATTATTAGATCACAAATAGTGATGGATTTTGAGTTTGGACCTATCGAATACTAACAAGGATAGAGCACTATGATGGATTCTATTATATGTATCAATGTTTAGGACCAAGGTATGCATGTTGATCAAGTTTGGCAAGTTATGCCCAAATAGAGGAAGGTTCCCTCAATTCGCAGTCCATTCAATAAGCCTACTAGAGTTGTGCATATTGCTCCTTGGGAAAGAAGATTCTAGGAAGTTGTGGCATATTCCCTATTCAAGGGTGTCTCTTCCTTTGATAATGTGGGATTAAGTAGTAGATTCAGTCCTATGCTCAACCCTCTATTTCTTGAATGAATATTTGTCATCTTTCTTGGAATGTGAGGTAGATGAAAATCCCAAGATGTAGGTATTTTATTTGGGGAGTTTAGCACAAGGTTATGCTAGATGTTGTATTTTTCCAGGAAGTCAAGCCTATTGGTTTTGAGCTTCATAGTTGTATGTGAAATGTATGTAATGATAATTTTTGGGCCACATACTATGTTTAATGGGAAGAGGTACAACTGAGTGATATATCCCCTTACCTTGAGAATGATTGTGACATCTCCAATTTATTTTCTAAATTATGAGAGTTTATGTTTTTCCTCGTATAAACATATTTGTGGAAGAACTTGTATAGCAGATTTTTTATTCTAACAAAAATCATGTCTTTCTTTGCACACTTGTTACTCTATTAGTTTTCTTAAATATGATGTATCTTATATGGATTTGATATTTGGAATTGAAACATTCATGTACATATAGATCAATTTGAACAAAAATCAAGCACATATATAATTTTTTTACAATTTATAATCTTTAAATTTGAATGAATACACCATGTCCAACCACTGGATATTACAAGGGGAGACAAGTCATACAATTCATGTAGAAAATTTGTCACCACATCTTTCTTTAATAGCTCCTTACTTGTATTGCAAAACAAATGAACTCCAATGTGTCCAAGAGTTATATGATACGAACCGTTACACCAAAACCTCGAGATGTTAGTGAAGGCCTCCTACTAGGATCTTAACATCCCACCACTCTCCACAGTCCAGACTCTGGGCTGGATGTGCGCCTATATGGTGGTGTCCCCTTTGAGCCATACGAGCCCCAGACGAACACTGCAATGCCAATTTTTCCACCCGCTATGTGACTCAAACCTGGGTGGAGGCTCTGATACCAAATGATACGAATTGTTACACCAAAACCTCGAGATGTTAGTGAAGGCCGCCCACTAGGATCTTAACATGATATGAGAATGGTATAATGTTCCAAACTGAGATCTGAGAATTGTGAAGTGTAGATGTTGTGTGCAAGATGGTTGAGAGGGTTCTAATTTACCAAAGAATGCAAGTTGAATGTGTGAGTGCAAGAATAAGAGAATTGAAATCACGTAAACCAGACTTGAGTTTACCACGTAACACTGAAAATTGAATTAGATGAATGAATACACCATGCCCAACCATTAGATAAATTATATGAATTAGATAAAAAAATTTACAATTTATAATCTCTAAATTTGAATCAATACTGTAGCTAGGGTTTTACCCCTAGCTTGTGCAAATGAGCACCTACTAAGGAGAATGGACTCCTTAGTAGCAGTTCAGTAAATATAAATAATTAAGCTAAAACAGAAATTAAATTACTTCTAAAACATGCATGAAACATAAACAACAAATTTAAATAATGGTTTTTTGTATTGATATTACCTTCAATGTGAAGGTTTGATGAAGCTCTTTGCAATGTCCAAGAGGATACTCCAAGCTCCAATGTGCTCCTTCTCTTTCTCCAATGGTGGGAATGGGCCAAAGGTAGCTCTCAAGGTGAAAGTAGTTCAATGGTGAACTAGGGTTTCGAGAGAGATTTTGGCAGAGTAAGGGTGCTTGTGATTGTGGATATGGAATAAGGGATCTCCATCACCTATTTATAGTTTTTTGGTGGTGGAGTGCTGACCCATGGTTTTAGGAAACACATGGTTTAGGGCAGCTGTATAGGGTTTTTTCCTCCTTTTCCTCATTATTTTATATTTTTTATTCCCTTTTTAGGGGATTTTTGCTATTTTTGGAGGAAAAGGGGGTTTTTTAGCCTTTTTTAGGCTATTTTGATGGTTTTGTGGCCTTTTGGAGGCATTTTAGGCCTTTTGGAGGCTTTTTAATGGGATCTTTTGGGATTTTAAGGGAAATATGGTAGGAAAATGGACAAATGAGCCATATAATGTGGTAGATGAGGTAGTGAGCACTTTTTGGGTGTTAACAGATTGCCCCCTGATGTGCGAGGGCAGGAGCTCATCGTATGGCCGATGGACATCATAAGTCATGAATGGTTTTTCGGGGTGTGGAGAGAAGAGAAGAAACAAACTGAAGCCCGGAACAACGATCCCGAACAACTGCAAGAACTAAAAGTACATAACCTCAATAATGGATGAGGAATCATCTGATCATATGGACGAGGCGGGCATTCCCATGCTCGTATCAGGATATAACATAACAATAACAATGGGGTCCAAAAAATGGGGACCTGAAATATACATGACCTCAAAAACTGAATGAGGAATAATCTCAATGTATGGACGAGGCGGGCATACCCATGCTCGTATCGAGATACATAAACAGAACTGTGAGGCCCGAAAAGGGGGACCTGTAAGATACATGACCACTGTGTACATCATAAGAGTCCAGAGGGGACACAAATCTGGGAAATACTGCTGGGCGGACCATGTGTGAACTGAAGAACTGGTGCACTGGAATATCAACAGTGCTGCTGAATGTGGTACCAAGGGAACTGATGAGCTGTTGGAGTAGAGTGACAAGGGTCATACTCTCAATGGTACACTGAACTGGAACGGAACTGTGTACTCAAGGAAGCATATAGCTGGATGGCTTCTGAGTACAATCACCAACGCAGCCCGGACATCCACGGGAACATATAAATGGTCATTCCGAAGTGACTCACCCATGTGCTAGAGTCGGGGGAAATCCGGGGTCTTCGACTAAAAATTGATGGGATATAATCCTACACGATCCTCAACGATGCGATCAAGGTGCTGAAGTCGAGCATGTGAGGAACAACCACTCAGAGAGGCAATGATGACTACTCTCAGAATGATCCGTAGGAACTTACCACAGATGGTGATAAGTCCAAGGCGTAGGGACCTCTGGGCCTATCCTCTGGAATAGAGGAGCTGTCGTCGATAGAGGGAGACCTGCAACTATCAAGGCAATGATGTTTCCTTGACAGGAGCGCGAGGTGGAGAACCGAAATGTGATAGTACTGATGGCAGGACTGACAAACTGTGGGGGGATAACTGGGCAAGTAGAGTGGGTGGACTCAAACTTCCTTTGTTCAGAGTATGATAATGGGAATGATCTGGCAGCATATGAAACTGACTGAGGGGAAAGGGATCATAGCTGTAATGGATCTGGGAGGATAACTGGCTGAGGGAGACTCAAGCTGGTGTAAAATGGCAGGAGACTGCAGAATACTCTGAACAAAGGCGACCTGATGGGGGTGCTGCCGAGATGATCGATCGTAGTGCCAGGAGGCATGGGTGGGGACTTCTTCATGGGTTAAGGAACTAGAAGAAGTTTTTGTAAAATGATACTGTCGTGTGGATTTTACGAGCCCAGGACAGTGCATGCGCGTGGTTGCTTTCAATTTTAAGGAGTCTGAAAGCGATAAGAAGACTCTGAAATGATGGAATGGTACTGTCGTGTGGATTTTACGAGCCCAGGACAGTTCATGCTCATGGTTGCTTTCAATTTTAGAGAGTCTGAAAACAAGTAAGAAGACTCCAGGGGGTTGCTTTTTCGTAGATTTAGTCTCCAAGGCCCAAAGAAGCATAAAAGGATGCAATGAAGAACTCTTCTAGCCGGTGTGACTAGAGTATTCCTTTTTCGTAATTAGTCTACCAGGTCCGGAAAAGGGTTAAACTTATACCAGATAGACGCCCTTTCAGGTACTTTAACGAGCATGAAAGGAAGCAAGATTGCTCGGCGATCTTTTCATTCTTTTTAGGAGTCAGAAAAGAGATTAACGGAAACTCCCTAAGTGCCTTTTTCGTAAAGGACTTGTCCAGCCCGAAAAAGGGATAAAATTATACCGAACAAAAGGAATGGCCAGGCAAGGAGGAAGTGTTCAATCAAGGAGCATGTATGATGACCAAGAACAAGGGTGGGGGGAACACTGGTGGGCCTCCTTGCGGGGTGAATGAAATGGTGGCAAAATAACGAAACATTTGCAGTATGACAGGAGTGAATGGCGCATGTAAAAGTGTGGAACAATCCGATGGCAGCCGATGTGGTGCGCAAACCGAGGCAGCAAGGTGTCAGGACACAATGTTGAAATTGTACCAAGTGAGAGCGAGAAATGGTCTCAAGCATCATCACAGGCTCGGAAAAATGAATCTGGCAATATAAAGGATGTCAAAAACGGGTAACGGCCAATGTGGCATGCACACCGAGGCGACGAGGGTGTTTTGGAAAAATACCCGAAAAACCGGTGGGTGAGAGCGAGGAATGATCTCAAGCATCATCATCAGCTCGGAAAAATGAATCCGATGATATAAAGAATGTGAAAAACGGAGAACGGTCGATGTGGCACGCAAACCGGGGTGACAAGGTGTCGGGACATAATGTTGATATTGGTCCTGGTGAGAGCGAGAAATGATCTCAAGCATCATCACGGGCACGGAAAAATGAATCCGGCAGTGCAAATGGTGCGAAAAACGGAGGTCATAAGGACTCCGAAATGGTCAAAGGAAAGAACTATGTGTATCAAATCAAATCAAATATACAAGTGATATGTGACCTCAAAAATGGTTGAGATCACTCATGTGAAAAAGTGAGCAGGGTTAATGACCTACCCCCATGCTATGTGCATAGGGTTTGCGATTGTGGATCACATATGTGTTGGTTTGAACGATGGGTCCATTGACATGCTGAGATAGATGTGATGGGGAAGATTCAAAAGGATTGATCATGCCCCCTATCCCAGGGTCGAGGTAATCTACTATGCCCCTTGACTCAGAGGTGTCAAGGTGGTGTTGTTTCTGATGAACGCGGGGTACATCAGGCCATGTGTCAATGTGGTGCTCTATAATGGCGGGGTCAAGACCGGGCATTTCGGTATAGGACCGGGCAAATACATCACGGAATTCTCTGAAAAGGGTCTGGTAGTCTTCAATCTCTTGCTTACTACAGAAGGCTCCTAAAGTGATGAGTTTAGGGGCACATCCTGGGGCAGCGATATCAATTTGGATGACAGGTGAGATGTTGGCCATGTTACCCTCCTCGAAGGCATCAGGAGCAGGAATAGGGTCCTTGAACCAGTCGACCTTGCGGGGGAGGAAGTCTTTGGACTCAACTGTGAATTGGGTAGCTGTGCTAGAGGAGGATTCTTCTGGAATGAAATAGGAACGGTGGTGCATGTCATCCCAGGGATAATCCGGGGCAGTCAGGGCCTCAAGAACTTCCTCATCAGTACAGAAAGTTTGCGTCGTCAAATCGGTTGACGAGGGGGTAGTGGTTGAAGAGATCATATAGATGATATTAACTTCTCCAGAAGGGGGAGAGACCGGGGGGTAGATCTCCTCAATGGTGGGTGGTGCCGTCTCAAGATCCAGATTGTTCATCTCATAGAGAGCCGCTCTGTAATCCGGGAGATCGGGACAATGATGGGAGTAATGCCCGTAAACACCCCATATGACACAAGGGTGGTTAGTGCGTAAGGACTTATCTTTAGGCTTGGGAGTGGGGTTAAGTTCGACAGTTGGGATGTTGGGGTCATCATCGAGCATTTGCATGTGCTTCTGTAATGCTGGTAACTGTGGGCATTGGTGGGTTGCATGGCCCAACTCGTCACACAGCGAGCATTTGGGAGGAGCACGAAATACTGGAGGGTTTTTTACTGTCTTGGGAGGTGGTATAGAAGTGTAAGGTTGTGGACCTCTGCCCCCAGTGGGTTTGGGAATAGGAGGGAGAGCCGTGGAGGATGAAGGGGTAGAGACCCCAAGAGGTGGCTGAGAGGTAGTAGCCATGGGTTGCACCGGTTGGAGGACGACATCTGGTGTCGGCGGGCGAACGGGAGGTGAAAGATACCATACAAGTAATCCCAAAGTTAACCCAGGGAGACTAAGGGTAGCCATGACCGGAGCGCTTACTACTCCCGATGGAGGGACTAGGCAGGGGATCGTATGGATCGGTGTAACACCAATGTGGCTAGGTACCAATGGTGGTTTAGGCAACAAGGGTGGTTGATTGTTAGGTGGTAGGTTGTCGTGGACAAGGTACATAAGTTAGACACTTCGGGTGTAGATGACGGGGGAGGAATGGATTGAAAGGTGGAGGTCATCGGCACGTCTGAGTAGACTCCAGGCCCTGTAGAGGAAACAAACCAGGTGGTGGCATGAGAAACAGGTTGTTCAACCATGGGGAGAACATTTTCAGGTGCCGCGGGAGCACTGGGATCATAGTAGGTGAGTTGGTCAACTTTAACCACGCGTCCCTCATGGGGGAACATCATGGTGCGAAAGACGGAGGAGGCAACCGCCCTCATGGCATACATGTAACTGCAGCCAAGTAAAAGGTTATAATCCAATTGGGCATTGATGACCTCGATATCGATGAGGACGGTTTTTCCACCTAACTGGACGGGGACATTGGCTAGGAGGCCTTGGGGCTGAGCCGAACGACCGTCGTAGGCGCGTAATGCAGTGGTGGACTGCTGGAGAGTGGGGGATCCGAACTTCTGCCACACGAATGTAGACATGACGCATGTGGAGGCACCTTCATCGATGATGCATCGATGGATGACAAGATTCCTAATGGAAACAGAAACTTGGAATGCTAGGGTGGAAGGCAGGCGAGGTTCAGACTGGTCTAAATCAAATGCCATCAAATTCGAATCATTTGGGTCAATCCCCCCAATGGCGGAGAGTAAGGTCTTGCACTGGGAAGGGCAGTTCTTCAAGACCTCTAACGCAGACATGGCTGCGGGAGATTGGGCTAGGTCGTCTACAATGTTTTAGTTTGACGCAACGCGTGCATTGGGGTTATTGTTGATACGACGAAGTGGGAAACGAGGGGCTTTGGGAGCGCCATCTAGTGGAGGTGGAGGTATACGTAATGCCTGATCAGTGGGATGGGCGTTAGTGGGTTTATCCGTGGGAGGGGCTTCAGAGGTGGAGCCGTATTGGTTCCGACGGGTCTGGAGATTGACGTCAGTAGATGACATCATCAGCAAGTGGTGGGTACCTGAGTCGAACATGGGTTGATCAGGAGCAGCGTAAGTGATCTGTTGTTGTTGGGGCGCGTTGGCTTGAGGGGGAGCCAACGGCTGAGTGTTCACTACGCCTTGGGTTGGTAAGGGGTTTTGCAGCACCAAAGGGGGTTGTTGAGGTTGGGGGGTTGGGCGGTGCTTGGGGAGCCGCATGCCCTTGGCGATGGGCCTCATCAACCCAGAGTTGCCGAGCTCGCTCTAAGTGTGGGCAAGCATGTGTGTAGTGGCCATAGACCCCGCAGATAGAACAAGGATGGTTTGTTCGCAAATTGGGGTTTTTGGCCTGCTTGGGCAGGCGATCAGGGTTTTGATTAGCGGGGGCCGCATTGTTGTTGTCGGGGGGATTAGCCGGTTGACCAGCTTGGTCTGCAGGTTGGTTGTTCCCACGATTACGGCCCTTGCCACGGTTCTATTGGCCCTGGTTGCGTTGGTTGTTTAGGTTTTGCTGCGGGTTCTGTTGAGCGTAAACTTGCCCTTGGGCAGCAGGTGGATTTTGAGGTGGCGCAGGTGTTGGAGCAGGCTGCGGTGGATGATATGCAGGTGGAGGCTAAGCAGGTGGAGCAACTTGAGGGGGTTTCTGATATGGCTGCGGAGCGGGTTGTGGGTGTGTCGCAGGGGCTTCCTGTGGCGGGTAATAAGCAGGTTGGGCTTGTAAAGGCGCAGGAGCTGGGGCATCCTGCTGATGATAGAAAGGCTGAGGTGCGACTAGGGGAGCATAAGCAGGAGTCGCATAACCGAAGCACTGAGGTGGACATGAGGGTCCATGGTGATGTGTCATGGGAGCATACGAGGTGGTTTCTCCAGACTGTGAGGTAGCCCGCGAAAGGTCGGGGCCAGGGGAAGGACGTGTAATAGAAAATGGTTGGGGATGCGAAGAAACACGGCCAATGATACCGTCTGCAGCGTGGGATGCCCCCGGCGCATCATGCTGGGAGGACTCGCCGCGAGGGGCGTCAGGTATAATGGTATAAAGGTAACCCGACTGGGCGTAAATGAGGTCGAACTGTTGGGCCTTAAGGATGGCCTCTTCTTCAGACTGGGGTCTTTCTGATGCCACATCCTTAGCAATAACAGGGAGAAGGGATTTGAGGAACCAATCTAGGAAGATACGGTCGTCTAGTTTAATCTTGCATAAGCTACGGCGTCGACGCCACTCATGGATGTGGTTCGTGATATGGGTAGTCGTGTTTTGTTTGCAGGATAGGAGGATCTCAACGCCCGCGTCATAGCGGACAGGCAACTGGAAGAATTGCAGGAAGGTCGAGGCGAGGGAAGCAAAGGAGGCATGGGTCCCATGAGGTTGCTCGATATACCACTTGGCTGCAGAGCCAATGAAGGTGCGCTGTAAGAGACAGAGGTGAACAGAGTCGTCCACTATGGAGTTAGAGGAACACCATAGGTGGAAAGACATGATATGGTTTTGTGGGTCCTCACTGGCCTTGCCCTCGAACTTAGGGATGTCAGAGGGGAGCTTGGTAGGCATATGAGGCCACGTAGGGTCGTGTCGAATAGAATCGTTGGTCAATCTGGCCAGGTCAGGTAGGTTGAGGCTAGCCATGAATGGAAAACTGGAAGAAGGATGTGACATAGTAGTGGGTTGGACCAAGTTGGGGCCAGTGCCCCCAAGGGGAGGAACAAGATTTGGGGTGGTGCCCCCAAGTGGGGGAACTGAGGTAGTGGAGGATGGTCCAGCACCACCATGGGTAGTGTGAGCCACTGATGTAGTGGGGATAGGTATTCCCGCTGCGGGAATAGGTACCGTGAGGGGAACGGTAGATGAGGGTCCCATGGAGGGCATACCCAAAACAGGTGTAGTAACTGGTGTAGTGGTGGATGTGCCACCAATGGTCCCTATCACAAACGGAGTGGAAGTTGTGCCAGCCATGGGGCTAGTAGGGACAGTGTAAATAGGGTTCTCAGACTCTTCGTCAGAATCGGAGGTAAAGTAAGGGGCGTCACTATCTGGTGACGGAGTCCTACGTCGCTGACGAGTGGATTCAAGTGACAAGGCTCTAGATCTGTGATGAGTGGTATCAACGGATGATGATCGGAATCTATGACGGGTGGTGTCAAGAGAACCGTGCTGTGGGGGCTCACCCCTGAGGCGCCGAGAATGTCTCGGGGACTCAATGGTGACAGATGGTGTCAAATCTATGTGGGTTGAGGTGAGTATAAAAACAGCTCAAAAAATCCTAATGCAACCAAGTGTGCAGAAGGAGAGCTAAAAAACAAGGCACTCAGGCCAACAACCAACTCAAAACACCCACTGCAACAGCTGTGCTACAATAGGTGGAGTAACAACAAAGATGGTCAGAATACCAACAAGCAGCAGGTTTCCTAAAAAAGAAAAAATGGTGGACTCACTAGACCAAAGGGAGGTAAAGGAGCATGCAAACATCTAACTAAAAGTATTCTGACTCAACTAAACATATCCTCTGCAAGGTGATGAAATCCAAGTCAGACAATATGAGTAGAAAAGCCAAGTGGCTATGATATCCCCCTACCGGTAGGGACACCGGGTAGTCAATCCTAGAAGAATGGCAACTAAGATACCCCGTTCATGACACGTCCAGAAAGGTGAATCTGTCGTTTAGTTCGTTGACCGCAATACCCCTATACAGGGATATCCCGCGAACCACGAAAGGTAGCCCTTCGGTTACTGAATGGAGTGCGGTATTCCACTCAGGCCTCCGGAACCAGTCTCCCGACTTCAACCCTCCTAAGGGAGAGGCCCTCTGATAAACTGGTCGTGACCGTGCCAAAAAGTACTAGGGGATTTTGGTTCCCTATTTGGACAACAACTATGTCTCAAGTGAAATAACCGAGGGGTGTTATTGGAAGCCTATCCCCCCGATCCTACCTAACTACAATGATTCTTTTGTGTTCCCCAAGTGGGGTTAGAATGTTGGTTTAGTTTTTTAAGGCTCACTTGAATTATGTGACAGAGTGTGTGCTCGTGAGGTGATGAACCCAAAACAGAAGTGCCACAAAGGGGGGGCAACTTCTAACTATCAATAATACTGAAATTGAAATTTTAACTTGCAAAATTTTCTGAATTAAAAATACTGAAATTCTTTAAAAAGATTCTGTAAAGGGAACAGAAATTATGTTGCAGAAAGGCTGTAAGGAAGTTGGGCTGCAGGTAGGACAGAGGGCTGTTCAAATGCAGAAAATATTGCAGCAAAAGGGGCTGGGCTCAAATTAGGGAAAAAATGCAGAGATCAGACCGCGGGTCTGTGGCGAATCGGAACAGGCGGACCGCGGGTTTAATGGAAATAGACGCGGTCAGGTCGCGGCTTTTGGGCCAACAGACGCATTCGGGACGCAGGAAAAAAGGAAAAAGACGCAGTCGGGTCGCGACAAAAAGGCTAACAGGCGCAATCGGGACACAGGAAAGAGGCTGAAAGCCACAGTCTGGACGCGGGAAAATGGCCGACAGGCACAGTCAGATCGCAGCAAACAGGCTGATTAGCCGCGGTAGGATCGCAGGTAACAGACTTGAATCCGCCGGCAGGGCGTCGGAAACCGTTTGAGAGCCGCGGTCGGGTCGCGAGTAAAGGCCTGAAAGACGCGGTCGGGACGCGACTGCAGAGGGAAAAAACGCGATGTACGGCGGCCGAAAGGGACAGCCGAAAGGGAAAAAATTTTAAAAACGGAAACCAGAAATTCGAAATCCAGCGGAGTCGCCAAAACTGTAGCTAGGGTTTTACCCCTAGCTTGTGCAAATGAGCACCTACTAAGGAGAATGGACTCCTTAGTAGCAGTTCAGTAAATGTAAATAATTAAGCTAAAACAGAAATTAAATTACTTCTAAAACATGCATGAAACATAAACAACAAATTTAAATAATGGTTTTTTGTATTGATATTACCTTCAATGTGAAGGTTTGATGAAGCTCTTTGCAATGTCCAAGAGGATACTCCAAGCTCCAATGTGCTCCTTCTCTTTCTCCAATGGTGGGAATGGGCCAAAGGTAGCTCTCAAGGTGAAAGTAGTTCAATGGTGAACTAGGGTTTCGAGAGAGATTTTGGCAGAGTAAGGGTGCTTGTGATTGTGGATATGGAATAAGGGATCTCCATCACCTATTTATAGTTTTTTGGTGGTGGAGTGCTGACCCATGGTTTTAGGAAACACATGGTTTAGGGCAGCTGTATAGGGTTTTTTCCTCCTTTTCCTCATTATTTTATATTTTTTATTCCCTTTTTAGGGGATTTTTGCTATTTTTGGAGGAAAAGGGGGTTTTTTAGCCTTTTTTAGGCTATTTTGATGGTTTTGTGGCCTTTTGGAGGCTTTTTAATGGGATCTTTTGGGATTTTAAGGGAAATATGGTAGGAAAATGGACAAATGAGCCATATAATGTGGTAGATGAGGTAGTGAGCACTTTTTGGGTGTTAACAAATACACCATGTCGAACCATTGGATATTACAAGGGGAGACAACTCATACAATTCATGTAGAAAATTTGTCACCATACCTTTATTTAATAGCTCCTTACTTGCATTGCAAAACAAATGAACTCCAATGTATCCAACAATTACATGACAAAGGTCCAATGTTCCAAACTAAGATCTGAGAATTATCAAGTGTAGATGTTGTGTGCAAGATGGTTGAGAGGGTTCCAATTTACCAAATAATGCAAGTTGAATGTGGGAGTGCAAGAAGAAGAGAACTGAAATCATGCAAACCAGACTCGAGTTTACTGCATAACACTAAAAATTGAATTAGATGATGCGCTGGAATGTTTTGTTGTCTTTTTAGGTAGAGGAGCGCGCTCATGTGTCCATTAACTAATAAATGTCCGTGCCACAAACGTTCAATGTATGATTTTGGTGAAACTTTTCTAAATTAAGTGTGTATAGGAGTGCGTGCACTATTAACGTGCATCCACTTATAGTGTGTGTGTGCTATTAACGTGTGCATGCTCCTATAGAATTAATATGTGGTGGATGAACGTTCACTACATTGCATTTTCTGTAAACTTTTTTTTAACTAATTTCTAATAACACATTAGTACTCAATTAATGTTTAGAGAGATATAGGGGGAGATTGTGGGTTATGGGTTTAGGGAGAGAAAGAGGGGGGATATTGTGGGTTATAGGTTTAGGGGGAGAGAGGGGGGGGAGATTGTGGGTTATGGTTTTAGGGGGAGAGAGGGAGAGAGAGAGAGGGGGGGAGGGGTTAGGGGTTGAGAGAGAGAGAGGGAGATTGTGGGTTAGGGGTTGTGAGAGAGAGTTGGAGATTGTGGGTTGGGGGTTTAGGGAGAGAGATGAAGGGGGGTAGGGGTCTAGGGAGAGAGATAGAGAGAAAGTGATTGACATAGAGAGAGAGAGAGGTAATTAAATTGGTTGTACATTTGAATTTGTGTCGTACGAACATTAAGTTCACAATTTATTATTGATATCAATGTAGGTATTTCATATCTGTGTAATTTAATAAAATACAACCTTTCTTCTCGAACTGATCCCCAAATAAGCGATAAAATTTTTGACATTAACCATGCTTTAATTCTAAGATTAGGGGCATGAAAAGCTGACGTAGAACCTAGTTAGAGGTTGAGAGAGAGAAAGGGAGATTGGGGATTAGGGGTTGAGAGAGAGAGAGAGATTGGGGGTTAGGGGTTCAGAGAGAGAGAGAGAATCATATGTGAAAGGGTGTGAAGTCTTGAAGGTGTTTAGAGAGAGAGAAATATCAAGGGGGTTAGGGATTTAGAGAGAGATATTGGGGGTTAGGGTTTAGAGAGAGAGAGAGATTGGGGGTTCGGGTTTAGAGAGGGAGAGATTGGGGGTTAGTGGTTTAGAGAGAGATAAAGAATGAGGGTTAGGGGTTTAGAGATAAATATAAAGAGAGAGAGATTGGGGTTTAAGGGTTTAGTGAGATCTAGAGAGATGGAGATTGTGGGTTAGGGATATATATATAGAGAGAGAGAGAGAGAAAGATTGAGAAAGAGAGAGTGTTAGGGGTTTATAGAGAGAGGGAGAGAAACAAAGAGAGAGATTGGGGGTTGGGGATTTAGGAGAAAGAGATATATATTGGGGATTAGGGGTTTAGAGAGAGAGAGAGAGAGAGATTGGGGGTTAAGGGTTTAGAGAGAGAGAGAGAGATTGAGGGTTAGGGATTTATAGATACAAATTGAGGGTTGGTGGTTTAGAGAGAGAGAGATTGGGGTTGGGGTTTAGAGAAAGAGATATTGGGGTTTAGAGAGATATATCAAGAGAGAGGGATTGTGGGTTAGGTAGATAGAGAGAGAGATAAATATTGAGAAAGAGAGAGAGGGTTAGGGGTTTATATATAGAGAGAGAGAGAATGGGGGTTAGAGAGAGATATATTAGTGTTTAGGGGTTTAAAGAGAGAAATAAGGAGAGAGATTTGGGGTTAGTGGTTTAGAGAGAGAGATATTAGGGGTTAGGGGTTGTGAGAGAGAGAGAGATTGGGGGTTATGGGTTTAGAGATATATAGAGAGAGAGGGAGATTGTGGGTTAGGAGTTTAGAGAGATCTAGAGAGATGGAGATTATGGGTTAGGGAGATAGAGAGAGAAAAATACTGAGGAAGAGAGAGATTGAGAGAGAGAGAGAGAGAGGTTTAGGGGTTTATAGAGAGAGAGAACAAAAGAGAGAAATTGGGGGTTATGGGTTTAGAGAGAGAGAGAGAGAGAGAGAGAGCGAGAGATATTGGGGGTTAGGGGTTTACATAAATCTATAGAGAGGGATATTGTGGGTTAGGGAGATAGAGAGAGAAAGAAAAAGAAAGAAAGAGAGGGTTAGGGGTTCGTACAAAGAGATATATTAGGGGTTAGGGGTTTAGAGAGAGAGAGAATGGGGGTTAGGGGTTTAGAGAGAGAGAGAGAGAAAGAGAGAGATTAGGGGTTAGAGGTTTAGAGAGAGAGGGATTGGGGGTTTGGGGTTTAGAGAGAGAGAGAAAGATAGAGATTGGGGTTTAGGGTTTTAGAGAGAGAGAGAGGGTTAGGTGTTTAGAGAGAAAGAGAGAGAGATCAAGAGTGTTAGGGTTTTAGAGAGAGAGAGATTGGAGGTTAGGGGTTTAGAGAGAGAGCAATATTGGGGGTTAGGGATTTAGAGAAAGAGAAAGAGATAAAGAGAGATATTGGGGGTTAGTGGTTTAGAGAAAGAGAGAGATTGGGGTTTAGGGGTTGTTGTATTCAAGAAGATGCAAGCATTATACACAGAATAATCAAGATGAAGAGATGAGTCGAATGCATTCAACCACTTTATTCATTCTTGATGTGGTTATTTATACATGAAGAGAGAAGTTGGAGTAGTTACACCTGCTCCAACTTCTCATGCATTACATATTTAATTAATACATTCATTAATGATAATGATAACATAGGAAATGCCTTACGTCCCCCTCAACATCTCTACCACCAACAAATCCTTTCTTCGTCCCAAAGAAAACAAAGAAAGATGCATCAACATCCTAGATTTCTGCTCCTGTTGAAGTAGCCCTCACTATGCATCAACCATGCATACCGGTCTGTATAGGTACTCAACCGCAACAACCGCCAGCTTGATAAGAAAATGTACGTGTACAAGGATCTATTGTGACTAGTTACTCTTTAGCCTCCATCTTCAATCTGGTAGTATTTCATCGAAGTCTCACCCTCTCACAATGGTGGTCGACTATCCTCATATGCAAAGAGGTCTCTTGTTGTAAAGACTCACCCTGGCTCATCTAGCCGGCATCTCCATCGGCTCAGGCATCTCCATCTAGCCGACATCTCTATCGGCTCAGGCATGCGGGGCCTTTTGGCTCTTCGACTTTCTATGCCATTTCTCTGCCTTCTGGCTTTCCGAGGTCACAATCCAGGAAAGTATTTGCAATATAGTACCGAGGGGTTCAATCAGTTCAAATGTTCTGATGTCATCATCTAGTATTTAAGTTCTTCTTCTGTGTGCTGCAAGATGGCTTCTGCTTGAATGTGGTCATCATTGACTTCATCTATGTGGGGCTTCCTACAAGTTTATGAATGGTTTGCTGCTTGGGGTCGATACCGACTGCTGGATATTGGTCGTGGCCGACTGAATTGACTCGAATCGACTCGACTTGACCCATGGTCAGCAAGAAACCAACTTGATTTATTTTTTTATAAATTCGACCATACTTCGACCACCGAACACAATATCGACCAATAGGGTATTGACCATATTTTTATAATCATCGATCACATCAACTACTTTTTACTTAGCTCGTCTTGAGGACCGACCAAAATAAGGATACCGACCAAACAAATATATCGGCCACATTAAAGGAGTCGACTAGTTTTCAAAGACCCGATACAAAACAAAATGACCACTTTAAAGACTCAACCAAATAACTCCATTTTGACAACCTCGACCAAACGTATGCAATATATCGACAAAAAAGTAATGAATATATGACTGAGCATTATAAGGGACTGACTCGGATTTGGCATATTGATCACTTTGGTTGTTGTATGACCATCGATCAGCCATATATTATCTTGTCTACATAATGGGTCGACCATACTTTACAAAACCAACCAAAATAAGATCTCGACAAATTTCACGATTGACCAAATACTAGGCATCGACCATATGAAATCATAGACCGACCAAATTATTGACTCATCGACCATCAACCATACCACATAAATCTTGACCATCTCTACCGACCATAACTATGAATTCGACCACGGATCGACGAGTTGGTTCGAAGGTCGACTAGTAGGTATTCAAGTCGATCGAATGCTTGAACGAGGTGCAAAATTTATCTTCCATTCAAAATATCTGCACAAAACCCATGAATTGGGCTGGTCAACGAGCCTATAGATATTCCATTGGTCAACTGTAACAGGAATCCCATCGTCAAAATGGACCACGCTCTTCAATCTTCAACTGCTTCATTTAGTGAAACGCTTTCTCCTGTTAGGTGTGTTGTCCGCCAGATTGCACACCAGCAGCAGAAATCTTTCGAAAGTTGTCTCTTCACTACAAGTGAGAGAGGTGTGGCCTTGGGGGAAAGCAATGAGCCAGGTACTGTCACCTGAATCCCAGCTCCTCCGTTTAGGCTAACTCCTAATGAAGCCAAGGGGGGTAGTCCCTAAGAAAAAGTTTTACTAAGGCTCTTGTGTTTTGGTGTTTTTTGTATGGGGTGATGCGGATGAGTGTTGTTTAGGAGTTTTCTTGTGATAAGACCAGAAAATATGTAAAGATGAACAATAGATAACAAGCAATCCATGTTACGAAATAAGATAACAAGATGGTAGTATGATTCAAGATTTGATAAATCACTAAAGCATTCACAATATGAAATAAACACAAGGACAAATGGTCCTGATCAATATATAGGATTTTAAATAACCAGTGCCTTATGGAGTCAAAGAAAAGTACAGATTGTGATGCTGAAAGTGTGGGTCTTGAGAAAAGTGCCGTTTGTGAGATCGCTATGCAAATTATCTTTGTAAATTGAAGATTTTAATGGTCTTGAATATTAGGATAAAACCAAGGATATTAAAGAGAATGTCCTGAAAGACAATATCAAGTGCCTCCGTTCAAGGACATGTCGGGCCACCCAGTGCTCTAGCCAGGTCGTGCAATGCTAACCAGCAAACTAGAGGCTGAACATGGAATCCCAGCGCCCCCAACTAGGAGATTACCCACCGAACTTATCTTATTGCTCAACTCCGGATTGGTTGGTTATGGGGTGAAAGTTTTAATTAATTGTCACTTATAAGCTTATCAAATCCTTCACCTTTCTGAGTACTAGTCCAACCGTTTCCGGTTGGTAGAGCATACGGGTGTTGGATAAACGACCAAGATAAATTAATTAAGGGGGAAATGTGGGTTGAAAAAAGTTTTATTATTAAGAGCACTTGTTCAACTCTCCGATAGAGAGCGCTCTTGTCTTGGTCTTAAGACCACAGTTCAAGAGACTTCCTACTTTAAAATGCCTAATGCAAGGAAAATGCAGGTCTAATAATGCTCTCTGACAAAGAGTGCTCTTGACTTGGATTTGGCCAAGTTCAAGAGGCTTGGTTCATTTTATGAATCAAAAAGCAGTTGTGATAACAAGATACTGCAACTTTATAACATTTAAATCATGTGATAACTCAAATAGAAGTGAAACACTGCTAGCATGCTACTTGCAAAATAAAATGAAATAACTGAAAGATCTAGTGTTCTACCAAGCAAATTTTACACTACAGGTGGGATCAACCTCCAAACAAGGTCAACCACTAGAACCGTCAGTCCTGAAAACCTTCCAGCTAGTTGGATGTCCACAAGATGCTGATGGGGGAATGAGAAGCTACCACAAGACTATGTGGCCTTTGGGATACAATCCCAAAGTTAGCTTTTCTCTGGTCAAAACTTGAGAGATAAGCGACAAGATAAAAATAAATTATTCTAAAACATGGACTAGAAATATCTAAGCTAAGCAAACCCAACACTCTTCCCCAAATGGGGAAGAAAACCAAAGGTGGAGGACTCCTCCACTAGTAACTTTTATTAACTTTTACAAGAGCCTTAAGGAAAATTCCTTGAAAGGTCTTTGATAGAAACTAGAACAAACTTATGAAAATGAAAGCTTGAAGCCCTTAATGGCTTTGTCTTCTTTTGGTTTGAAATTGCACAGTTCGGATCCCTTTGTCTTATGATGCTTGGTTTCCTCTTCTCTCTTTGGTTTGGTCTTTGATTTCAATAGTTCTTCTCTTCCCACAATCCTACCACAAAGGATAAATCAACAAACTCATGCACCCATTAGTGTTAGAAAATAAACAAACTTTAAAACTATCAAGTCTAGGTTTGCAAAATGAGACTAAAACATAAAAGAGCATGAGATTTTGACTTGAAATTATTAGTATGGTAAAACGGACCAGCAAGCTAAAATGCTCCAAAAAACAGTGGGAATGAGAATGCAACCACAAAATTTTACACTATCCTATATGCCAACTTTTCTACTTTTGAAATGAAACTATAAAACTTTAAGGAAAAAGACTAAATGCAAGCCCTAAATGACCTTTTGATATGCCTAACTAACCTTTCAATACATGAAACTTGATTTACAAAAGAAATCTAACTACAAACCTTCCAAAGAAATGCAACTAGCTAATCTCTAACTTAACAAATTTTTTGTTTTAATGTTTTGTTGTGGTTTTGGAAGGTGGACGAATGGGAAGAAAGGAGGACAAGGAGGGGCAACCGATGGATGGAAGAGGAGGGACGAGATGAGAAGAAGGTAGGGAGAGCGAATGGGAGAGAGAGAGAAGACTTGGAATGGATGAAAGATGGGAAAAAAGGGGCGAAAAGAGAGGAAAAACAAATGGATGGAAGTGGGACTCAAGTGGAACACTTGAGGACTTGAAACACTGCCTTGGAAATCCTCCGGTTAACCGGTGATACGCCGACAACAAGTGTTGAAGAGAGCACAAGGGAACAAATCCCAAGTTATTCCCCAAGGTTGAAGGAACTTCAACCTTATGGAAAACTAATCTAAGGCTTTAAAACACAAACAACTTCAACTTTGGATCAAGATCTGGAAGGGGTTTCCACAAGAATGAAGGTAGATTAAAGTAACTAGTAACCAAGAAAGTGTTTTGAGTGTTTGATGGAGAAGAGCTAGATTCTCTTGTTTCTCAAATCCATAAAGCTAGAAATCCTTTGGCCTTATGTGGAGTGAAAATGTACCTGCAAGAACCTTAAGCATGGGATAATATATATGAAACAAAAATATTCAAGTGAAAAGAACTAGATACATGCTTGCTTGTGCTAGATTGTTAGCCATCTTGAACCTGATCTACAACTTAAAAACCTCAAATATAATGCAAAACAATATCACCTTGATTCTCAAGTGAAGCAATGAACATCAAGAGCCTCCACGTTTTTGACCTCCAAAGTATTAACTTTATTAACAATAAAAAGTGCTTACAATTTCATCAGAGTTTCTTTGCCTAACAATCCATCTCTAATGAGGAAAAAAGAGCCTCATTATATAGCAATAGAAGATTACCCAAACCCTAAGTCGAATTGGCATTCAAAGGAAGCCAACACCACCTAACACAAGTCGAGATCCAATCACATCTAATCTCCAACCAATCGAAATGCACATCTTGGAGTTACAAAGTCGAGCTTAGTTAATGGGATGAGGAGGTGGCCTCCACCTAGGCAAGGCGCCCCTCATCTCCACATTGAAAACTTCTCCTATCAAGTGAACACATGCCATGTGGTAAATTCGAACTCCCAATAGGTATGACGTGAGCAACTTGGAGCTATCGTGAGCTTTGAGGTAGGTGCTTGGAGTTTTAGGTATGATTTGATTGCAATCATGGTAGTTGGGAGTGGGAGGTGGCCTCCACCTAGGCAAGGCGCCCCCACTTCCATTCAATGCAACCTTCCACCAACCAAAATTCATTAAATATGATCTCCACCTCACAAACTCGACTTTGCATGCATGGAGGGCGAATTAGTTTGGAGAGATCTACTTGTGCTGACTGTATACTTGATTGAATGTTGACTGAGATGATTGGAATCTTCATAAATGCTGAGTGCCATGTCATTTAGCCTTTTACTTTATTCCATTTGGATTATTTTGGAGAGATTTGGATTATCTCTAAAATAACCATTTTTATTATTTTAATTAAAAATTTCTCTGTAAATGGCTTTTTAGAGAAGATATTAATTACGAGGCCTAAATGACATCTGAAACCTAGGTTTAGCTGGTCCATAGGTCATGTGTATTTTTGGCTTATGAAACGAGCCATCAATCACTGAATTCGGACCCCGGACGACTGACATATTACAAATTATTATTTCTCTATTTAAACTATAGAGAAATTTATTAAATTTAAAAAATAATTAAAAACCCAAATTCGACGGACTCGGTAATTTTTTTTCGAAATTTTTTTTAAGGGTCCTAGAGATTTGGGACATGACCAAAACCTATTCTAATAGTGTCTAGTAGGATTATATACATTAGTTGGACTCTAATAACCCCCCATTGCTAAAATTTTCAAAATCGGGCATTCCAGCTTTGGAGGAAGCGGGAGAAAACCTCATCGATTATAGCTCGGCTATAGGCAAAGTATAATTGACAAGGGAAAAAACTCCCTGGAATACCTTAGTTGCTTAATCAAGTCATGGGGAACCGAGACACTCGGATCCTACTAGCACACTTTATTACAAATCCCCATGGGGCCATGGTCATGTCGACTCAAAAATAAAACTGGCTAACTGCTGCATTCTGAAACCCAGATACTCTGGAAGTGAACACTGATGTGTTCCAACACTAGCGGCTCAATAAGGTTTCAACTATTTGTACAAAATAGGTGATAACAAGGTGACATATTAATTTTACAATTTATGTAATCCCGCAAACATATAAATCCTTTGCATTGGTCGACGACTGCATTAATCTTACCATCGATCAAGCAGAATGTTGGGTCTCGTTGGAATTTTGACATTAAACGAGTGGACAACAGTTCAACTCCTCTTCACCATCTCGATCATTCGTTTGCCACGAAAGTCTCCAAGGAGCAGCATTTCGGATCAAGTTCAATTTGAATGTAACTATTTACTTCTTTCGATGATGAGATGGCTTGTTTAGTCTATTGATATCTTAGTACCGGCTCAGTCAATGGCGTGACTAGTTTAGAGAGATATCTTTGGATTAATAAGCGAGAGAAATTTCTTTCTCTTTCACGGGCTTCATATTTCCATTTCATAATGGAGTTAATAAAGAGCATTTATAAAATAATTTCACCATATCGAATAATTGACGTCCGTCAAGCATATTCATGTGGAGATTATCTCTCATGATATCAAATGGAAACTGGATGACGCGATAATCAAGTGAGTATCTTTGGCGATATGCATTGTACCATATCTTTTCTAATCAACAACCGGAAACTAAATGCACAGAGATTGCATTTTCCAAGTCAGGATAGCGATTGCAGATGAACCAAAAAATAAACAGTGCAACGCCGATCGATCAAAATCAAGGATAATTTTAGGAACACCCTCAAAATTTGTATGTATAATAAATGGGCGAATCTCTCTAATATATAGGAAAATTTTAAGGTTATTTTATCAATACTATAATATGTATATATAATTTGTTGGCTAATCTTTCCTTATATTATAGAATCTTGTAAAATCTTGGCTAATCTTTCACTAAATTATAAGATATTATAAAAACTTGGAAAATATTTCACTCAATTATAAAATATTGTAAAAACTTGGTGAATCTTTCATCAAATTATAAAACTTTGTAACGTCTTGGTGAATATTTTGCTAGGAAGACTCAACTTTTGATTTTGTATATTATTAAGGTAGTGCAATAGAAGAGCATATACCAAATCTCGGCTCTCTCAAATCCTAAACCTCAAATGAACAAATGCATGAATGTGGAGAGGAGAGATTTATTTATACATTTCACAAGCAGCATTGGACCACTCACAACTAGAGGTGTTGGTGAAACACAACTACACTAACTAGATTCAGGGCAAGTGGGGACTCCACTTTTTATCTCATCCCTTAATGGTCCAATTGACATGTGGGGATGCAAATCTTGACATGCCGACAAACTGATAGAATCAAACACTTTACACTGTGGAGTGATTATGGAACCCACAAACTATTATTACAACGTGGAGTATTATTGAGACCCACAACCTTAATATAGTGTATGAATTCCCAATTAGCTTATTTTCCAAATCTCTCATTTTTAAGCTACCCCCTCAGAAAAAAATAACCTGCTTATCTGTTTATAGATATGAATGCCACTTTTTCCTTTCTTTTGTTGACAATCAAAATATGAATTATGTCATTTGATTTCGAATTTTTAGAGTTTGTTAGAAACTTGCAATGCTCATTAGAAATAAGAACATACAATAACAAGAATAGAAATCACATTAATGCATCATCATGCATATAATTAGAAATACTCTGTTAAAGACTACTTTTTCTTAGCTAAGCTGAGGAGGTGTTTGTATCCATGTCCTTTAACTTTTTGAAAGCCTACAAACTATGGTAAAATTGTTTTAGCATCATCATTGAATGCAAAAGACTAGATTTCAAATAACATAATGTCTACATCTCAGGTAAAACATGATCCGTACATATTATATACAATCATGATGGAAATGAAGTATTGTGTTCCAACTAAATCATATATTTATCATACATAACTAGATCCATATCTGGATGATGATAGCAATTACACATAAAAAAAAATCACCAAAATTTATTTTACTTCTGAATGACCCTTTCAAAAAATAAAATATTGTAAAACAAGTACCAAACCCAACAAATTTAGGTCACAAATAAAATTGACGAACTTGGAAATACGAATAAAAAAATATACCAGTCACGAAATTCTCAATACAAATAAAAGAATATACCATAACGCTTTGGACAACTCTACAAGAAGATAGCCAAAATAATGACCATTCCACTATATCCCTGTCATTATAATCAGTGTGCATTCATTTATATTACAAACATCCCAAACATCAACAATAACAGACAAAATATGAACATATACAATCTCATTAATGCCTTAGATCCAATAATAAATTGCAGAGAAAGATCCTAATAAAAGTACATTTTAAACAATTGGGTCAAATTCAGTTTGAAAATATAAAAACCATGTGGCATCTCTCCATTAAGAGTAGCATCCACTAACAACATATAAATTTCAGTCGATATTTTAAACATGACAAGGCATAAAATAAAACATATATTTTGAGCTCTATAACACTTTCACAGAACCAATACTCCTAGGATAGAATAAAACTCTAATAACACCAAATGATCCCTAAGAATCAAGAGTGCCCTAGAATTCAATAGGCCTCAAAAAGAATCCATGATAAAAAGCATGATAGAAAGGCAAATTTACAATATAATAATCTATTGTAACTGTCGATAAAAAATGTAAAAGCATGATAAAAAGCATACCACGTTAATTATTGGATAAAAAGCATGATGCAAGTTTGTATTCTCTGATAAATTGCATGTGCGACATGCCCCTTCAAGACCTGATATTTCGACAATGGGGATGTTATGCGAAGATTAAAATCTCGAGAAAACAAAGAATTAAAAGTGGAATCGGATCAACCAGAACCTTCACCGTGCAAGTGCAATCTGATGTGGGTGAACCATGAATCATTGTAACAAAACAACCCCTAATTTTCCCTCCAATGCTAGAAATCAAGGGCTCAAAGAAGGTATCACATGAAATTGACTAAAAATACAGGCGAATGCAACCATATGCCTAAATTACAAGGAAAATGGAGGGAGAAATAACCCTTGGAAGCCTCCATTACTGAAAATTGGGGGTGAAGGAATGATTTCACTAGAATTTATCTATAAATTGGGGGCGAAAGATAAATTGGAGGGAGATTTTACTAGGGCGATTTTTTTTTTCATTTTACTCATTAATATATGGGAGGCTATTCATTTTGGATTTATTTTTTTTCTAATAATATTGGGCGAATATATTTTAGCTGAAAAAACCCTTTCCATATAAGAAAATAGCCCACTAAATTTTTGTAAACCCCTTAATATAGCCCATGGGCTATATATATCCCCTAAAATTATCCATGATCAAAATACTCACTCTGTTAGTTAGAGCATCTCGAAGATCAAAGTAATTCTTCCATTGATATTAAGTATATTGATCATTACAGTTATCGCATTGCTCTGTTGCCATTATGAGGTTACAACTGATTATTTTCATTTTTTTTTTCTTTCTTGAAAAAAAAACTTATATGGTTGGGTGTTTCCTTTTCCATTTATATATAATGGTTGAAGTCTTTAAAAGATCCTGAATTTACATCGATGGATCAGTGGTAGAAAAATATTATACCTCATTACCTTAATCATTAATTAATTGATGGTTATTAGGTGCTAAACTAGTTAATAATCACATCCCTAGGTTGTTAGGAAGTTGTTATAAGTTGGTTAGAACTTGTTGGGGCAAGTGTGAACATATCCACCATTGTATGGGCCAAAGGGTGGTCAAATATAGCTATTGGGCGCTCTCCTTGAGACCACCACATGCATATAGTACCACTTCCATGCCTAAGGCGCCTTCCTTTCCCTATTTTATGGATCTGGGTTTGACCAAGGGCGCACATGCATTGAACCTAGTCTTTTTCCCCTCTTTTGGCTATTTTGGCCTACTCTACCCTACCTAACTTCCAACCAAACACCTCCTCCACATGTTTGAACCCCATTTTGGTCCCCCATGGTTACCTAATGTTCACATGCACAATTTGGACCTATTTGGGATATTTTGGGAACCATTTGGTCAACCTAGGGGGGATTGTGGCTCAATCTAAGCTAGCTAAGTGTGGACACTCCAAGTGAATCCTATTTCTTCCTATTGTTATATAAGGATGATCCAAACTCATTATTGGTTTGGACTGTTAATAGAATCTGATATTTGATCATTTGTGTTTCCTGATTTTAGATCATTTGTTCTGATATTTGATCATTTATGCCTGGTTTTTTATCATTTGTTTTTCCAGAAATGTATATGCATTTTTTTATTGCATAATAAGTTAAATATTTCAATTTTGAGGTATCTATAGTAGCTATATCCTACTGTGATAGATATTTTACATGGTATCAGAGCTCTTGGAGCTATTATTCGAACCAATAGACTATTTTAGTCGTGTGCCAGAAGCAGTGGAGAAACCACAGAAGTTTCTGGAACCATTGCATTGAAGCCATTGGATAAATCCATTGGAGTCTATCCAGGGTGTGATGCTCTCCAAAAAGCACCTACTATCAAGCAAGGTTTGAATCTATTAGTGTAGATCCCCTCCTGGGTTTTGACAGTTTTATTGCAGGTATTCAAGTGCACCATTGTCACCCAGTGTGCAAGCAGCAGAAGAAAGATGGAGCAAACTCACCCAAACTTGCTCACTCCATTCAACTATTTCGAACCCATGGTCATTCAATTGAGATCCAAGGGTCTTTTCAGGATCACCATGGGCATAGAGGTTGAGCCAAACTCTGCTGTGGAGAAGTTGAAATTCTTCAATAGAATGGATGAGGCATTTGGCCTCCTTTGTATCAGTATTTCGAGAGACCTCCTACTTCATGTTGAAAGTCTAGCTACACCAAATGAAGTATGGCTCAAGCTTGAGTCTTTGTTTGGAAATACTGATTAAATGAGGGGCCATCATCTTGAAAATGAGCTTCTCTCACTGAGCCCAAGAAACTTCGATTCTATCCAAGACTTCTTCACCAAGTTCAAGAGCTTGGTCTTGCAAATCAAACAGCATGTCATTGACAAGAAGGAAGAACAATTGTTTCTATCCATCATTTCGAAGCTTGGCCCTGAGTATTCAGTTTTTGTCTCTACATTCCACTCCACAAAACTTACAGTTCGCAATTGGAAGATACCTTCATTAGCTGATTTCATGGAGATGCTAATTCAAGATCAAGATACGTTGGTATTGATAGGTTCCATTAATTCAAAAGATCAATTTCTTGTTGCTGGAGATTCGAAGCAAGGAAGAGGAAAGAAAAATCTCAAAGGTTCAAAACTACAAGAGAAGAAGAAGAAGGATGAGAAGCCCAAATCCACTGATGGGGGTTTAAATCCTGTCAAGGACAAGGAAAAGAAGAAAGAGAAGACAAAGTGTAGCTACTGTGAAAGGGGTTTTCACCCTGATAGTTCTTGCATGAAGAAAACCATAGACATGATGACCCATCTCCTATAGAAAAACAGCATTCCTCTTCCAGAAAGTTCCAAGAAGAAAGAGGGTGTTTATGAAGACAAGGAGAGGTTCCATGCTTTGATGGATAGTACCTCAGAGTCATCTTATTTCATCATTAATTCAGGTGCCTCAAGGAACATGGATTATTCAAGAGATTCATTCTCTACTCTTGCTCCATACAGTGGTTCTTCCATTCTCATGGGAGATGACTCAGAAATCCCTGCTAAAGGCATTGGGAAAATCTCCCTGGAAAATGGGTATTTCAGTAATGTACTGTATGTACCTGATCTTGCAGCAAAATTACTCTCTGTATACCGAATGAACCACACTGGTTTATCCAAGAGAGTGATATTCACTCAGAATGATGTGGAGATATAAAAAATTTCCATTGGAAAAATTGTTGCAGTGGGTGTTGCAGACCATGATTCGAGGATGTACAAGTTCTCACATTTTCTTGGGTATTCTTCTCCTAATGCACTTCTGTCACATGGTAATGAATTCATCAAGATATGGCATGAGAGGTTTGGACACCTCAACTACAAATATCTTCAAGAAATGAGCAAGGAAGAGATGGTTGAAGGGCTTCCAAAAATAAGATTTTCCAATGGCACTTGCAAAGTGTGCATTGTTGGGAAGCATGCTGAGAAGAAGTATGAGAAAGGGAAGGCAAGGAGAGCTACTGAACCTATTGGTTTAGTGCATTCATATCTGATTGGTCCTCTCCCCACTCCCTCCTATGGATGCTCAAAGTATGTACTTACCTTCATTGATGATTTGTATGTACCTACCTTCATTGATGATTTCTCAAGGTATTGTTGGTTGTATTTTCTCAAGCAAAAATATGAAGTTTTTCAGTGTTTCAAAGTTTTTAAGAACTATGTGGAGAACTTTAGTGGGAGAAGTATGAAGGTCTTGAGAATTGATAATGGAAGGGATTATGTTAATAAGGACATGTGGCAGCTCTTTGAAAAATTTTGCATCCAAATGCAACATTCTTTTCCCTACACACCTCAGCAAAATGGTGTTGCAAAGCACAAGAATAGAGCATTGAAGGAGATGGCCACATGCATGATGGAGGCTAAGTCTTTGTCTCCTAAACTATGGCATGAAGCTATGAATTGTGATGCATATGTTCAAAACAGAGAACTACATAAATCCTTGGAAGGAATGAATCCATACGAGGCTTGGATGGGACACAAGCCCAATGTTTCTCATTTCAGGTTGTTTGGCTCAAAAGCTTGGGCTAGGATTCCACTAGAGAAGAGAAAGGCCTTGCAGACCCAAAGCAAGGAGTCAATCATGGTTGGTTATGAAGAAGATACAAAGGTATACAAGATATTTGATACCTTATCTTTTGAAATTCAGTTCACATCCAAGATCTATTCAAGAAATTACACTCTCTCATAAGAAAATCTCACACAACTAGTCAAAGACACAAAAATTATGCACAAGAGTAGATTTCTGTATTAACTTCTCATGAATAAAATACATCATCCAACCTTATTACAGTAATATGATGCTTTTAAATAAATTTACAACAGTAATTTGAATGGATAAGGATTCCAAAAGAATCTTCTCTTCATCATACTTGCTAAATATGCTCATCCCCCCTAGGTGGCAAGTTGACTTTCCAAATCTACCCAAAAGCTCACGGATTGCCTAATTTGTGATCTGAAGGTGATGTATGATGGAAAAAAATGCCAAATACAAAGTTTGGAAGGAAAAATCATTAAGGAAAGTCTTGGGAGTGAAAAACAAGTTTCCTAGGTAGACTAGCTTTTCACCGTGGGGGAAAAGCTGTAAAAAGCAGTAAAACTCAGAAAATGCGCCTTTCCTAGATAAATATTATCCAGAATATTTTAGGAAGGCGCCCAAGTGGCCTAGGTGGATTGTGTTCCACACCTTGGATGTATTTGATCCTCCCATGTTGCCTTGTGTTCCACACAATGGCAATTTCCTAGTCTTTTACATAGAATTAACCAAAAATGATTAATTAATGCATATTATGTCATTAAATGACATGGTATGAAGAGTTAATTATTCCAACACCCCCTCATAAGTATGACTTAAATGATCTAAATATCAGAAAGTGAAATGCTAAGGGCCCGGTAACAAGACTTGGTCACCCCATACAATACTTCCGGTCCACAAAAAACAAGGATAGAAGGAAAGCCTCATGGGAAAAACCTCCCCTCAAAACATGGACATATCAAAATTGAAAGGTTGTTGATCAACCCTTCACTCCACCACATAATCAGCCATCCTAAGAAGTGATCTAAGATAGCTGAATGTCTTCTCTGTGAAATCCTTGGTGAAGATATCTGCAGTTTGCTCACCTGTGGGGCAATACTGCAAATCTATGATCTGATCATGAAATAGGCCTATGATGTAGTGCATATGAATCACTATGTGTTTGGTCCTCTACCTCTGTACTGGATAACATGAAAATCTAATGGAACTCTAGTTTTCACAAAAAATGACAGTAGGATTACTGAAAGAAATCTCAAACTCTAACAAAATCCCTTGCAACCAAACACACTGTGTAGCAGCATTCACTGCTCCTCTGTACTCTGCCTCTGCTGAAGATAGTGCTATGGCATTCTGTTTCTTGCTGGACCAGAAAATAGGGCCACCTCCAAGCATGAATACAAATCTTGATGTGGATTTCCTGTCAAGGCTATCACCAGCCCAATCTGAATCTGTGAAGCCCAAGAGATCTAGGCTCGAATCTGCAGCATAGTGAATCCCATCACTCTTTGTGCCTTGCACATAATGAAGGATTCTTTTTGCAGCCCTCCAATGTAGCTCATGTGGCTGATCCATGTTTCTTGATTCCACACTCACAGCATAAGCAAGATCTAGTCGAGTGTGTGTCAAGTAGAGCAAGCTGCCAATCAACTATCTATATAAAGTGTTGTCAAACAATGGTGTAGATTCTGCATCTTCTGGTCTAACTCCATAAAGGTATGGAGTCTTAGAAGGCTTGCAATCAGCCATCTTAAACTTCTTTAACATATCAGAAGCATACTTTAACTGACATACCTTGGTTCCATCTTTTGTTTGAGAAATCTCAAGCCCCAAAAATTGCTTAAGAATTCCCAAGTCACTCATGGAGAATGCTTGGTGCATGGCTGCCTTTAATGATGCTATTTGGTCATTGCTACTACCTATAATCAGAAAATCATCAACATACAACACTATTATCATTATAAAACCATCAAGATGCTTCATATAGACATTTGGGTCATATTTACACCGAACATAAGCTTGTGACAGAAGAAAACTGTCCATCTTTGCATACCAAGCCCTAGGGGCTTGCTTGAGTCCATACAAATATTTTTTCAACCTACAAACAAGATTTGGATCTGATGTGTACCCCTTTGGCTTCTGCATATATATTTCTTCCTCAAGCTCTCCATGGAGGAAAGCACTTTTCACATCCATGTGATGTACTTCCCACCGCTTGGAAGCTGCCACTGCCAAAACTAGTCTAATGGAGTCTTTATGTGCCACCGGTGCAAATGTTTCATTATAATCAAGTCCTTGGACCTGCGAAAACCCCTTTTCTACCAGCCTTTCCTTGTACTTTACCGTTTTACCATCCGCTGCACATTTGGTTTTATAAATCCACTTGCATCTTACCAATTTTTTTCCTGCGGGGAGCTTGACTAGCTCCCAAGTTTCATTCTTATGTAATGAATCAAACTCCTCATCCATAGAAATATGACATATAGGGTCATGTGAGGCTTCCTCATATGTCTGAGGATCATAATCTATCATCAAAACCATTTCTCAGAAAGGTAAGGATCATTCACATTGAGAGCAGTCTCAAATTGTGATCTAGTCCTCCTTTGATCCTGAGGATTGCCAACTAGTTCACCTGCTGCTTGCAAAGTTTTTGCAGCCCATTTAGGCCTTGTAGGTGAGTTAGCATCTGCAATCAAATGATCCTCATCATCAGATATATCAGAATAAAAAAAAATCAATAACATCACTTTCTTCTTCTTCAGGTGGCGGTGAAGATGGTTCTCCAATTTCAGTGCTCTGAGAGGGCTCTTCCCAAAACTGCACACTTCTTTCGATGAATGCTTTATGAGTGGTCATGTTTAGCAACTTATAACCTTTGGAGTCCTCTGAATATCCAACAAATAAACATGGTTGGATTTGGGGCTGCAATTCCCTCCTCTTCTCAAGTGGAATCCTAGCCCAAGCCTTTGAGCCAAAAATCCTGAAATTAGAGATGTTAGGTTTGTGACCTATCCAAGCCTCGAAAGGAGTGATACCTTTGAGGGCTTTGTGTGGCACTCTATTCTAAATGTAAGTGGCACAATTTATTGCCTCAGCCAATATCTTGGGAGACAATGACTTTTCCTCAAGCATACAAGTGGCCATCTCCTTTAGAGACCTATTTTTCCTCTCCGCAACCCCATTCTACTAAGGTGTATATGGAACTGTGTGTTGCATTTGAATGCCTGAAGAGGCACAAAATTGCTGAAACTCTGATTTCACATATTCACCACCATTATCAGATCTTATAAATTTAATATGCCTACCATACTAGTTCTCAATCGAGGCTTTGAATAGCTTGAACAACCCAAAAACTTCTGACTTTAACTTGATGAAATAAATCCAACAATACCTGCTGAAGTCATCTATGAATGTGAGGATGTATTTTGCATGATTCAAGGACTCATGAGGGAATGGACCTGATATATCAATATGAATAAGGTCTAATGGTGCAGTGGTTCTCTCATAATTGGATCTTCCATACTTATGCTCAGGGTGTTTTCCTAGGATGCAAGATTGACAGACACCTGTGGAAAACTTGATATTGGGAAGCCCTATAACCATCTCTTTCTCATGAAGTTGGGAAAGGTATTTGTAATTTAGGTGGCCAAATATTTCATGCCATAGTTTGTTGGACTCATTGGCATGGGTTAACAGAGCAGAAGGTGAGGGGTTTGGCACAAAATGAGAAAACTTGTAAATTCTAGAACATTGATCAGCAATACCAAATACAATAATTTTTCCTGTTGAAATTTCTGCTATCTCAACATCATTGGGGGTAAAGGATACTCTCTTGGGCAGCCCTGTATGGGTCATCTGATAGACTGACAGTAGGTTTGCAGTAAGTCCAGGGACATATAAAACATTATTAAATGACCCAAACTTGAGATCTATGCTACCTTTGCCTTTGCTAGAAGTTTCGGAATTGTCTCCCAATACAATATTTGGACCACTCGAAGAGTCAAGTGAAGTGAAAAACTTACTTGTAGACACCATGTGTCTTGATGCGCCGGAATCAATAATGAATGAAGAAGGTTTTGAAGTGCTAGCCATCAATGCATGAACTCTCTCTTTATCATCATAACTTTGTCCTCCATCCTTCCTCCTTGCACTCTCTAAAAGAGGAATATTGGCTTTCTCCAATAGTTGAGTCAATTGGTCAATGGTTTTCTTCATGCAAGAGCTTTCATGATGAAAGACCTTGCTTCAATAATTGCACTTTGTCCTCTCATTCTTCTTGTTCAGATTCTTCTTGAAGTTAGATGTCTCTCCATTAAAATTATGCTTGTCTTTCCTCTCACCGGTGGCTTCTTGAAATTTCCCTTCTTCTTTCCTTTCGAACCCTTTGAATCTCCGACATTCAGACAGTGGTCTTTGGATGGATTTTTAATGGCTCCCATCAAGACCAATTTGTCTTTTTCTTGTGTCAAAGACTCCATGAATTCTGAAAGTGTCGGGCTCTTCCAATTTTTAATTGCTTTCCGGGTGGGAAGGTCGAGACAAAGATTGAATAGTCGGGGCCAAGCTTGGAGAGAATGGCTAAAACTAATTGCTCATATTTTTTTTCAATACCACATTGCTTCAACTGCAATACAACAGATTTAAATTTGGAGAAAAAATCCTGTAGATTATCAAAATTTTGTGGGCTCAAAGAGACTAGCTCGTTACCAATTGGTGGCCTCTCAATTCATCGGTTTTCCCGAACTATTCTAGAAGTTTCAACCATACTTCATTGGGTGAAGTGAGGCCATCAAGATGAAATAGAATATATGTCGATGCAGTGATACATAAAAACCCATAGGATTCATCCCTTCGATTATTCCATTTAGATTTCTCTACTGCTAAGGTTGGCTCAGCTTCAGTTGCCATGGTCACCCTGTAGAGCCCTTTGCTCCTCAGTAGAATCTCCATCTGTGCCTTCCAATCAAAGTAATTGAAGGGAGTGAGGATGATCTACTGTGTGTAAACCATTGTTGCTCTGAAATAAACTTATGGACTGATTTTAGAACACTTCTGGATGCCAAAATGCGCCCTGCAGAGAATAGAATTCACCCGGTGAGTTGATCAATGCGCCCTTCCTGAGACTATTGGATCATGCAATACAATCAAAGATGATAGGAATAGCTTGATAGCTCTGATACCATGTGAAATTCAATTCACATCTAAGATCTATTCAAGAAATTACACTCTCTCATAAGAAAATCTCACACAACTAGTCAAAGACACAAAAATTATGCACAAGAGTAGATTTATGTATTAACTTCTCATGAATAAAATACATCAGCCAAGATTATTACAGTAATAGGATGTTGTTAAATAAATTTAAAACAGTAATTTGAATGGCTAATGATGCTAAAAGAATCTTCTCTTCATTAAACTTGCTAAATATGCTCATCCCCCCTAGGTGGAAAGTTTACTTTCCAAATATGCCCAAAATCTCATGAATTACCTAATTTCTGATCTGAAGGTGATGTATGATGGGAAAAAATGCCAAATATGAAGTTTGGAAGGAAAGCTCATTAAGGAAAGTCTTGGGTGCAAAAAACAAGTTTCCTAGGTAGACTAGCTTTTCCCCACGGGGGAAAAAGCTGTAAAACTCAGAAAATGCACCTTTCCTAGATAAATATTATCTAGAATCTTTTAGGAAGGCACCCAAGTGGCCTATGTGGCGTGTGGTCCACACCTTGGATGTATTTGATCCTCCCATGTTGCCTTGTGGTCCACACAATGGCAATTTCCTAGTCTTTTACATAGAATTAACCAAAAATGATTAATTAATGCATCTTATGTAATTAAAGGACATGGTAGGAAGAATTAATTATTCCAACATATCTCAAAAAACATTTATTTAAATAAGTGTTCAGTTCGAAGAAGAAGATCCCATGCATGTTGCAGAACAAGGTGAATGAGAATATTGCTCATATCCTCTTCTTGATGATGATGTAAGTGATGGTTCTTTTTCTTATATTTACGATTCTTAGATTTATGATGATGATGATGACATGGAATCTAATCATGACCCACCCTCAAGGCACAAGTGGGATGAGAGAACAATACAAGCTACTAGTGAGCTTGCAGGAGATCCTCAAGATCCTGGGAAAACTAGATCTCAATTTCACAATACCTTTGCATCTTGTGATTCAGATTTGAGTGGTAGATTTTTCTTAATGGTTGGATCTGATCCACAATCATACTCAGAATAATCTAAAGACCCAAGGTGGCAAACATCCATGCAAGAAGAGATGAACTCCCTCCATGAGAACAAAACTTGGGATTTGGTCCCTCTTCCTCCCAAGAGGAAACTAGTGCAATGTAAATGGGTTTATAGAACCAAAGTGGCATCTGATGGCTCTTATATGAAGTATAAGGCTAGGTTGGTGGAGAAGGGATTATCTCAAGTCTATGGAGTGGACTATACAGAGACATTTGCACCAATGGAAAAGATGGACTCAATCAGGCTAGTTTTAGCCATTGGAGCTTCCAAGCGATAGGGGGTTCATTACATGGATGTGAAGAGTGAATTTCTTCATGGGGATCTTGATGAGGAGATATATATGCAACATCCTAAAGGTTTCATTTCAGATCATACACTTTTGTGCAGGTTGAAGAAGTCCCTCTATGGACTTAAGCAATCTCCTAGTGCTTGGTATGCCAAAATGGATAGTTTTCTGCTATCTTTGGGGTTTGAGAGATGTAAGTCTGATATAAATGTGTATATCCAGCATATTAGTGACCTGATATCAATTATAGTACTGTATGTTGATGATATTTTGATCACTGGTAGCTGCACCAAAGAACTTGGCTTAGTTAAGAGTGCATTACACAGTGCATTTTCCATGACCGATCTAGGATTGTTGAAACAATTTATGGGTTTGGAGATAGATCAAACTGTGGATGGGATATTTGTTTCCCAATCAAGGTATGCTTTAGCTCTGCTATAGAATTTCAATATGGATGAATGTAATCCTGCAAAATTCCCATTCCTTTCTAGAGTTAAGCTTACTGATTGGGGTTCTTCACCACTAGTTGACAACTCATTGTATAGACAACTAGTTGGGAGCTTGTTGTATCTTACTCACTCTCGACCATATTTGTCTTATGCTGTTGAGGATATTGCAAGGCACATGCAAGAGCCTCATGAGTTCCATTGGAAGGAAGCCAAGAGGATCCTACTTTATGTATAGGGTACCAAACACTTTGGCATCGACTATGCAGTTGGTTCATCTCTTGAACTAGTTTGTTTTATTGATTCTAATTGGGCTGGAGATAGTTTTGATCGGAAGTCTACTTCTGGTTATGTGTTTATGCTTGCACATGGTCCCATTTGTTGGTCAAGCAAGAAGCAACACACCATCTCCTTATCTTCAGCTGAGGCTGATTACAGGGGAGCAGTGAATGCAACTACACAATGTGTGTGGTTGCAAGGCATTCTTGGAGAGTTTGGATTTGTGTTTGATTCACCCACTATAATTTGGTGTGATAATCAAAGCACAATCAAGATCTCCACTGATCCAGTACAAAGACAGAGGACCAAGCACATAGAGATTCACATGCACTAGATTCAAGGCTTGGTGCATGACTATATCATAGCATTGCAGTATTTCCCTTCTGCTGAGAAAACTGTTGATATCTTCACCAAGAGTTTTACTGAGAATACCTTCACTTACCTTAGATCAATCCTTGGGGTGACTGATGCATGGTGAATATTGTTGTATTTTCCAAATATGCCACATGTCCATTGTTTAGGGGAGGTTTTATTTCCCATGTAGTTTTCCTCCTTACCTTGGTTACATAGACAAATAAATTTTATGTTGTAAAAGGTGACTTGAGCCTTAGTTGCCAAGGCCTTATTTTTTATAATACACTAAGTCTAGCTTATGGGGGGTTGTTAGAACAATATTATACCTTAGTACCTTAATCATTAATTAATTGATGGTTATTATGTGCTAAACTGGTTAATAATCGCATCCCTAGGTTGTTAGGAAGTTGTTATAAGTTGGTTAGAACTTATTGGGGCAAGTGTGAACATATCCACCATTGTATGGGCCAAAGGGTGGTCAAATATAGCTGTTGGGTGCTCTCCTTGAGACCACCACATGCATTTATTACCACTTACATGCCTAAGGCACCTTCTTTTCTCTGTTTTATGGATCTGGGTTTGACCAAGGGCGCACATGCATTGAACCTAGTCTTTTGCCCCTCCTTTGGCTATTTTGGCCTACCCTAGCCTACCTAACTTCCAACCAACCACCTCCTCTAAATGTGTGAACCCCATTTTGGTCTCTGATGCTTCACCAATGTTCATATGCATAATTCGGACCTATTTGGGATATTTTTGGAACTGTTTGGTCAACCTAGGGGGTATTGTGGCTCAATCTAAGCTAGCTAAGTTTGGACACTCCAAGTGCATCCTATTTATTCATATTGTTATATAAGGATGATCCAAACTCATTATTGGGTTGGAATGTTGATATAATCAGATATTTGATCATTTTTGTTTCTTGATTTTTTATCATTTGTTCTGATATTTGATCATTTATTCTTGGTTTTTTATCATTTGTTTTTCCAGAAATGTATATGCACTTGTTTCTTGCATAATAAGTTAGATCTTTCAATTGTGAGGTATCTATAGTAGCTAGATCCTACTGTGATAGATATTTTACAATCAGATATTTTATTTGTGGTCGATATAACCGACATCGTTTTAGTTGATATGCTGTAATATCGGGTTGAAACTGACTATCAATTCTCTCCATGGAAGTAGCAGTTGTTGGACTATCAATTCTCTCCATGGAACATCTATCGACCAAACAGTGCATCTATTGATTGAAGCTGCTTTCTCGACCATATCAACTTTGTGGGCTAATCCTTTTCAATACATTGACGTCATAAAAAATTGTACAATATCTAAAACATATCAGATGATGAGCACTTTGCCGACTATAATGTGTTTATTGACTGCGTGCTTTGATTAACCATCGACCTGAGTATTAAAGTGGAGCATTTGCAATGTTAAAGATATTAAATAAGACTTTTATCCATGGCCTGAAGCATTGAGAAATATGCCATCTTTACAACTTGTTGACCTCAAGTCTGTGTTACGCACTGGTGGAAATTGGAAGGCAGAGTATGCACTAGTCATACATGCAACAACCTGAAGAAATTAATTTGCATCTGCTAACTATATTTTTTATGCACCTTTATATACGGTCTCGATCCAATCATGCTTATTTAATGTCATATTTTCAAAAGTTGTGGTCGGTCGACTTGAACCATAATATGAGATTACTAATTGTGGTCGGTCAGTTGCATCTTTTTAAAGACAAGATAAAGAATGGTCGATGACAATTGACTGACTATTCAGTTGATGTGGGCGATATGCTTTTGAAAAATAAATGATCAATAATATCAATTAGTATGCATTTGATATCAAATGGTCAATGGCATTTGTAAAGTAAGGTGAAACTTTAACATGGCCTAGATATTTTAAATGTAGTCGAAGTTATTTTGGTCAACTCTTCACTTTAGTTGATATCCACATTAAATTGGTCGGCTAGTTCATGATTAAAAATGGTCGATTGATGTTCTTGGTCGACAAGTTGTTATTGAGAAAAAGGAAAACTATGGTCAATTGTAAAAGTCATTTGTTAAGTCTATTGAGTCATTAACCAAGTGACTCCTTTTTAAACTTTTAAGTCTAAGAGGAGATGAAACATGAGTCTTTCTTAAGGCAGGCAATCTCACTTTTGTAATGAATTTGGTCTCTAGCCGACCTTGTTAGCCGAGTCCATAGCAATCGGTCACAACCAATATCATGTACAGCAGTTGGTCCCGACCATGATCAACAACACATGTACCGAGCATATAATTTAAACTTACAGGCATCTTTACAACGGAAGACATCAAGGAAAACCACATTCAAGGATACGACATTTTACACCACACAAAACAATGAGCTTGAAGAAGAATAAACCCCTCTGTGCTTAAATGCAGAAGCATCTCTTAGAGTGTGGCCTCAAAAGTTGAAGGCAGAGAAATGGTGCATAAAGACGAGCCAAAATACCTCTATGTTGAGCCGTTGAAGATGAGTCTGGCTAGCTGATGAAAGGGTGAGGCTTCACTGACTATTACCTAATTGAAGACAGATACTGAAGAATCACATATCCAGGTTGTTTTTGCATAGTTTCTCTCTTCGAGATGAAGAAGCATTTTGTTGGTGGGGGAGATGTTGAGGGGAGCCTTCAGGCCCTAACTATCATTAACTTAGTTAACTAATAGTAGTTTGAGCCATTGTGTAACCGATCCAACCATATTCGTGTTGTATAAAATAACTATTAGAAGATCAATGCAAGCAGTTGAATGCATTCGACTCATATACTTGTCTTCTTGATGATAGGTTCATGTGCGTAGTTTATTCTCTGCTTGAATGTGATGTAAAAGCCCAACTTTCAACAAGGGTTTAGAGAGAGAGAGATATTGGGAGTTAGGAGTTTAAAGAAAGAGAGAAAGAGAATGAGGATTAGGGGTTTAGAGATATCTAGAGAGAGGGAGAGAAAGAAACATAGGGTTAGGGGTTTTTAGAGAAAGAGATATTAGGGGTTAGGGGTTTAGATATAGAGAGAGATATTGGGGGTTAGGGGTTTAGAGAGAGAGAGATAAAGGGGGTTAGCGATATATATATAGAGAGAGAGAGAGGGGTGTTGGTTGTGGAGCCAGATCTTCTAGTCTCATAGATGATATTGTCTTAGTTGTGCACCTCGGAGGACTGTACACCCATTTTGCATTTTTAGGGGTTCGGGGGCATCACCCCCGAGAAAAAATTTTGGGGCTGTTTTCGCCAGCTGTTTTGTGGGCCCATGGTTTTGGGTAACCCGTGGTATTTTCCCATTGTATTTCCCTTATAAAAGAAAGACATTGTAATACGGCTAGTGTAAGATGTATTAGGTTTTATGCATTGTAAAGATCTCTAAGATCAGGAGAGAGACTGTGAG
>BSBM01000541.1:17350000-17450224 GCA_027924585.1 Larix kaempferi
CTATCTATCTACTCCAAATTTAATATTTAATATTGTGTAAACGAGGATTGTTTGCCATGTAATAAAAATTGTTATTCAAATTCAGTTGAATTGACATTTTTGTTATACTGTGTACATTTTGACCAATTGCAAATTACTGTTACCAGAAAGAGCACCAGTATTGCATTCGAGAGATGTGTAGACTTCCATTAAAATGGACGCATTTATTTACTCAGGACGCTTCTAAAAGGATGAAGAACCGTTACATTCCACCGTTTCTGCAGGAAGGGTGGACAGATCAACAGATAGGTTAGAATTAAACAATGGCGGGAGGATGAATCGGAGGCAATCTGCATCGGCAGACTGGACATATATTTCTGATGTTAACCCATGGGATTATGCAGTTCTCGTGATAGGTGTGCCCACATCTCAGCCTGCGTGCCTTCTGCCCAATGTCAAATGCTTCCCGGCAGATTGCGCAGTTTTCATACTCATGCTCATGGTCTGAAATATTTACGAGAGCCCCATAGGGGGGAACAGCATCCTGCCGAGGAGAAGCGGGACGATCACGAGGCCGGCGACTTATTAGAAGTGAAAATAACCAAGAAACCAGTCCAACAGACGCAACACCCACGCAGCACAGTATTCCATTTCGTGCGCTTAATGCTGATGCTGATGAAGTCACGGCGGGAGCTCCTGTCGTGTTTGTTATATTTCCAACTTCTTTGGCTGCTGTGATTTTTGAGTTAAACGATACCTGAGTGGTTTGGTTGCCATTGAATCGAGCAGTACTGCCGGCATTATTCGGTTGTATTCGTAGTATATTATTCCACCACGCTGGACCATTATTCGTATTATCCATATTGTTTTCGTTCGCTCGGCGGTCTTCTGCTTGCTTTTCTCCTTCCATTTCTTTTCTTCTGATCGTTTAATTTCTTTCTTTCTTTTGAAAATTCTCTGCCCACGTCTAAACTGCTGCAATGATATATTCTTGAATCCTCAAAGAACGTAGGCAGAAACACTCACAAATCCTGGAATTGAGTGCATGCCGCACAGTGAATTCTCGGCTTTGAAACGGCACAGACCGGCGGATTTGTGAATTTTCTCTGGACAGAACTGGAAATCCACCACACGAAAGACTGTCCAGAGCGTCGCCATTAAATGCCACAAATCCTGAAGATCGAGCAAATTAAGCGACGACCCAACAGTCATAGAAACCGAAGAGACGGGGCTTCAGCGAATTCGGCCAATGTAACGAACAGACTGCTGTGAATTTCATAATTCCTTCGCTGACAACTGGAATTGCAAAGTAACGGGACTTTCTTTTGTCCATCCAGATCAACCGTCGCTAGATATAATGAGCCCGGACGACGCTCAGGCCAAAGGTTTGACCTGCCTTGAGGCTTGAGCTCCGGTAATCTGAATGTTTACTTCCCTTCATATCTAAAATGCAAAATGCATTCTTGTCTTAGTTAATCACTATCTGTTTGGCTAAAATTAAGTTTAGTATGTTGTGTAGTCCCAAAGGTTAGTGATATATATATATATATATATATATATATATATATATATATATATATCCAAAGGTTAGTTAAATTGTTATTGTTAAGATGTGTGTATATCTTTTGGATTTGAGGGAGGTTATGAGCTCGACCCTTGAATCCTATGAGGTTAAGACTCCCACCTTGAATCCTAGAAGATTAAGCCTCTTATTAGATATATGAAAAACTGTATGAACAATTTTATTTTAATTTAAATTACTTTTATTTAAAATTTGTGTCAAATTTTGAGTACAAGAGATGAACAATAATATTTTTCCTTGATTGTTACCTCTTTATTCCTGTCCATCTCAGTGGTAGATTGGTTGCACACTATGGGGGCCTCTTTAGTCATTTGCATAGCATTCCGGTCGAGATCCTTTTCTCTAGGGTTTTCAAAATTGCTCTAGGGTTTTCAGAAATAGTAGGCTCTTTGTATCGGAGCTAGGGTGTTGTTGCAGCGTCTTGGAGTCCAAGCAACCGTAATGGTTGGCCTAGTACGAACCAAGAATAAAAAAAGCGGGAACAATTTTTTATGCTGCGGGAATTCCTAGGGTTTTGATATGAAACCTGTTGTTTATGTTACAAAGTTTTTTGGGGATGTGTTTATATCGGGTTTTTTTCTGATTTTGTTAATATCTTAGCTTAATGGGTCCACTACTAACTCTTTGTTAAGGTGACTTTTTTTAACAAGTGGAGATCTGTTGGCGATGCTCTGATGTCAAGCGATGATATGTGAGTTGTTTTGGTGACTTTTTTGTGGTGACCGAGTATGTCGATTAATACTTCTTTTTCCCCTTTGTCAAATCACTCCTCCCTGATGACCTTAGAAGGTGGTAGGGTTTCCAATACCCGATGTGCACAAACTAATCGTTTTTCTATTGACAAAGATAAGGTTTTTGTTAAGGATGGTATGCCAGATCCTAGCATTGGGGTACACCCTTTTCTGGCGGAAAAGACTGATGGGGATCCTTTTCCTATTAGGAAGGAAGGATCAAAGAAAACGACTGGTGCGACGACTAGAAAAAAGCGAAGATTGAAAACTTATAAGGAATTGGGTGATGTTGACCAATTCATTCTTGGGAAGGACATGAATCTGGATAGGGTTAGCATATTATCCGGAAGGGTTGTTGTTGGCAACATTGAAGGTGCTAGGGTTTCAAGGATGAAGCTGATAGAGTGGGTTAGCAACAAATGGACCCTAGAGTTTGGTCTAGCTCCTCAAATGAGTCTTTTGTCTAAAGGTTGGCTTTGTTTTATTTTTCCTTCAGAAGAGGTTATCAATTCTATACTCAACAATATCTAGCTCATAAAAGAGGGATCCTTAGTTATGAAGTGATGGCCTACGGATTTTAAACCTGAGTCTGAAAAATTGGTGAAAAGGCACCTTTCGGTCTTAATGTCGAGTTTTCCACTTGAATTATGGACCTCCAATGTGTTTGAAGACCTTGCTAACTTTTTGGGGAAATTTGTTAGGTTGGAGAAAAAAATGGTTTTTGAGGTGGACAAGAGAATTGCTTCAATGATGGTGGAGTTTGATACTTCAAAGTGTCTCCCAGTGGAGGTGCAGACTGTTTGGGGTAGCAAAGTTTTTCATTAAAAATTAGGCTACAGTTATATTCCCTTCTGTTGTTACTTTTGTAGAAACACTGGTCATGTGAAGGCACACTGCCTATATCTGCTAAATGGATCAATTTCAAGTGCTCATGGTTCGGACAGCGGGGCATTCAAAGACACTTCAAACTCTGCTCCTCACTTGAAATCCCCTCAAAAATCACCTGCACTTCTTGAGACTGTAGGTATGTTAACGAATGAACCCTCTACTTTTTATGAAGGCGTTTCAAAAGAAGAACTAGATTTTTATTTATCTGTTGAAAAATCACTAGATCTTAGTAAGTCTCTTTCTTCGGTGTCTAGAAATATTATGGGGGAATTGGATTAGTCGGGGGAAAAAATCCCTATCTCTAGGGTAGAACCTCTTTCGATCCCTTTTTTTTGGAATAATTCACAACACCCCCCATTTTTCGGATCTACAAAAGATGGGGGATTTAGACTTGTCGGGGGATAAAAACCCTATCTCAGAAATTGTTCCGAATACGGTCCCTTTATCTGGTGAGGAGTTTATAATCCCTAATAGTCGGGATTTTCAGTTATCTTCGAAGTTGACAAATCGTAATAAGAGTGATGTGTTGAAGGTATATAATTAGGTTGTTTCCTTAGGGCATTATAATTTTCCTCTTGTCTCGAGTAAAAGCCCAAGGTCGTCATCAAATGACTATGTTTCATATTCCTCTCAAAAGCCCTTTCCACATGCCCTACAATCTGTTCATTCTAATAATAGTGGTGTTTATAAATCCCCTCTCGATATCTTTTCATAAAGACCTACCGTCTACAGTGGTTAATATACCTATGTCTTCCATTCGTTGTCAGAATGTCACTATAAGAAAAAAAAGAAGAAAAAAGGAAAAAAAAATGTTGACTCATCCTTCATTCCCTTATCTATCTATCTAAGTGAAGCTAAAAAATCTAAACCAACTTCTAGTTCTCCTTCCCAACAGGACCTTAGAGCTAGTTCGCTCGGGCATGTTGTTCCTTAATGTATTTTTTATCCTTTAATGTATGTGGGATTTGAGGGGCTGATAAGGTTAGGGCCATCTCCAATTTCCTTAGATCTACTAGCCTTGACTTGATTCTAATTCAGGAAACTATGTGCTCTTCTTTGCATGCGATCCAAATTTTCTCCAAAATGTTTCCTAGATGGAATTTATGTGCGATTGATGCATTCATAATGTCTGGTGGTTTGTTGTCCGGATGGAATCCAGTTACTTCTGATTTTAAGAATTGTAAGACGATTGGTGGTTTATTGCTTGAAGGAAATTTCCATGTATTCAATCAGAATCTTGTTGTTTTAAATATGTATGGGCCCTATAAAGATAGAGAATTGTTTTGGGATGCTCTAAAATAGGGTGGAATCTTAAATATTCCAAACCTGATAATTGCAGTTGATCTCAAATTTACCCTCTTGGAAGCGGAGATATGGGGGTCTTCTGCTCAGAAGATGAATTATCTAAATACTTTTGCAACTTTCTCCAAAGGTCGAATCTAGTTGATGTCCCACCTATTAAAATGGGCGCTACTTGGAGTAATAAAATATGTGGGTCTAAGGGTATTAGCAAAATATTGGATCGGTTCCTTTAGCTGAATCTTTGGTGAATTTGATCTAGAAATATAGATATTGGATTGAATTTTCTACTAACTCGGATCATTAGGCTATATTTCTTCAAATTGATGGCCTTATATCCAAGAAGAATTATCTGTTCAAATTAAATTGCACCTGGATGCAAGAACTAGATTATTGTTCCCTTGTCTAAAAGTTATGGTTATTTGTGACTATTCTAGAGGATATGAATCCGATGGAAGCTCTGATTTTTAAATTAAAATGTCTTAAACTGAGGACTATTGATTGGGAGAAGATTAATAAGACTAAGGATAGGGAGGAATTGAAGAAGCTTGAATCTCAGATGAGGGATTTCTTCAAGTACAACTTTGATGGTATCTATACTGAAGAAGAGAATTTGGAAATATGGTGTTTAGAGGAAAAATATTCTTATCTTTTGAGGAAAGAATAAAACTGTTGGCGTCTGAAAAGCAGGGCTACGTGGGTGGCTTTGGGAGATGAAAACACAATATTTTTTCACAAGTTTGCTTCATACAGGAGAAATATCAACGCTGTTTGGGACCTTCAAGACTAGCATAGAAATTTGATTAATACGTAGGGGGACTTGGAAAATGCTGAAAAGGAACATTTATTGATACTTTTCTTAGATAATGGTTCCAACATAATTGATGATCAAATAAAGCTTTTATAGTATTATCCTACTTTTTTCTCTCTGGAGGAAGAAATGGATGTGAGAAGGCAAGTTTACCTTGGATGAAATAAAGAAGGTTCTTTTGTTATTTGCAAAGGATAAGAGTCTTGGCCTGGATGGGTGGATCGTTGAATTATTTCTTGGTTTTTTTTATATTATGGGTGATGACTTATTGTAGATGATTGAGTTTTCTAGATTGGAAGGTAGGATTGCAGGTAACTCTACATTTTTGGCCCTTATATCAAAGTGTGGTAAGCCTAAGTCTTTCAATGATTTCAGGCCAATAGCTTTATGTAATTTGGCCTACAATATTATCACTAAAATAATTGCAAATAGAATTAATACTAAACTGTCTAAATTGATGTTGAAAGAATAGTTTGGTTTTTTGGAAAATAGACATATTCTAGATGTTGTGGGGATATCACAAGAGTGTCTATACACTATAAAAACGTGATAAAAACTAAGAAAATGAGTTCCCTGATCCTTAAGATGGACTTGGTAAAGGCCTATGACCAAGTCAATTAGGTCTTTTTGAGACTTACTCTTCTAGAAATTGGTCTCCCTCTATTCGTAACAAATTGGATAATGGCATGTGTGATGTCAACAAATTTTGCAGTTTTGATTAATGGTTATCCATCATCCTTTTTTCGAAGTTCAATAGGTTTGAGGCAGGGGTTCCCTCTAACCCCGTACTCTTTCTTTTGGTTATTGAGGGGCTGAGTAGAATAATATGTGTTGTGAGGAGTGAAGGTAATCTAAAAGGTATTAAGATATCTTCCAAAGTCTTCATTACTCACTTACTTTTTGTGGATGATGTTGTTCTTTTTGGTAGAGGAAATGTAGAAGAATGGAATATTTTTGCAGATATTATACAGTAATTTTTCTTTGCTACTGGAATGGAAGTAATTTTTAATAAATCTGCATTCTTGTGTAATAATGTGGAAGACTCGGTGCCAAATTAAATATCCAGATTAATCTTATTTAAGATGTCATTTCTAGAAGAGGGTTTAATATATTTGGGTTATTACATTAATCCAAATGGATATGGGACAAATGATTGGTTATGGTTGGTCCACAAATATGAGAAGAAAAACAATCTTTGGTGATACAAGCTTCTCTCGCTTGGTGGAAGACTTACACTTCTTAAATCGGTGCTCACTGGTATGCATGTGTACTAGTTTTTGATGGCTCAAATCCCTCAGTCTATCTTAAAGAATATTAATTCCCTGATGCTTATATTTCTGTAGTCTGAAAATACTGAGGGTGATCGAATTCACTTAGTTAAATGGGAGAGTATATCTTTTCCAAAGAAGCTGGGTGGATGGAGAATCAAAAATATATATTGGTTTAATTTGGCACTCTGTATGGAGAGTTTGTGGCATGTGCTTTTTGTCTCAGGGCTATGGAATGAAGATTTACACAATAAATATTTAAAGATGGACCTTCTGATTTGGATTATGTCACCCATTCAAACTTATATGAACACTTCTCTCTTTTGGTGAGGGTTCATGAGGTTTTTTCCATGGATCAAGAGCAATTTAGCTTGGAAGGTGGGTAATGGGAGGAAAATACTTGTAGGGATTGATCCCTATATTGGTAATGAATCAGAGTATATCCTCTCTCCTCTCATTTGTGATCATATTTCATATTTTGGTTTCTTTACATTGGCCAATATAAAACGTTCCAGCTGGCTCCATAACTCTCCTTTGTATTGGTTAGATGCAAATGATCTCGGCCTGGGCAGTGTATGGGAAGAATAATGGAACAACTATATTTTAAAATTAAACTCTGTTGGGATTAGGCTCAATGCTGAGGAGGATAAATTGGTCAGGAGAAACAACTTAGTTATAGGTCAGATATTGGATAAAACAACTTACTCTATTATTGTCAATAGAAATTTTTTGGGTTCTATAAAATGGTGGTTCTCAAAACTATGGAAATGGAGTATGCCCCTAAAATTAAAATGTTTGTTATAGTTTTCCTTTAAAGATAAAATAATAATGCGGAACAATCTCCTTCGTAGAGGCATAATTGGTCCGAATATTTGTCTTTTATGTAAGTATGACGGTGAATCGGTAAACCACATGTTTGTCCTTTGCATTTTTGCTAAACTAGTTTGGAATCAGGTTTGTTCTATCTTCAAGATTTTAAATGATTAGGGAGGGGGGAGTTTCGAATAGTCCTTTAAAAATTGGTTACAATCTCATGGATCTCATATTATTTACCATCATATGTGACATGGGAATTTTGGAAGTGTCGAAATAAAACCATCTTTGAACAACATACTCCTACAGCTTATGTGATTGTGAACAAAGCTGTAAATTTGTTCAATTTGTACAGTACATGTCAAATGAACATGAATATCCCAAGAGCTATCAAGAGTATTCCTCATTCCAACAGGGCTACAGGTTTCTTCGATGGGGCTTCAGTTGATAGCAGATGTGGTGTTGGTCTTTATCTGATTTTAGATGTGTATTTATACTTTAAAATGTGTTTGTGTTGTGGATCTGGCTCCAATACAAAAGCATAATTGCTTTCTTTATGGGGATTTGTTAAGGTGTATAATTACTTTGGCATTGATTACATCTATGTTTTTGGTGATTCAATGGTGATTGTTCAATGGCCAAAAAATAAATCCATTCTGAACCATGTTCAATTACACCATTGGTGTTATAGAATTGAACTTATTTTAAACTTATTATATGACTGGTCAATCAATTACATCTAAAGGGAATTAAATGATGTTTCAGATGCTCTCTCAAAGGAAGCTTTGGATGGTGTGGATGGCTAGCTCTTATGGCAAGAATGGATTGATGGATTAAAGACTGATGAGGGATCATTGTTTTTGTATGCATACTAGTTATGTTTTGTTATTTGATCTTTTTTTTGTGGTATGTGGAGTTTTATTGGTGGACCTGCTTGAAGATAAGTTATGTTTTTGTTGGGGACTTGCATTTTTTTTCAGAGACATGCATTAGCATTTGTTTATTGTTGATGATGTAGATCAAGATTTTGAATTCTGGAAATGTACTTTTTGATTTTAAGTAATAGAAAAAGTACTTTTTTTTTCTTCTTTAAAAAAGAAGTTTAGAAGAAGTATCATCAATTTCATTACTTAATTATTATTATCACTATTTTTTAAAAAAATAATTACAATTTATTTCACAACTTAATTATTTATTTTATAACTTAATTATTATTATCACTATTTTTTAGAAAAAGAATTACAATTTATTTCATAACTTAATTATTTATTTTATAGAAAAGAAATCACAATTTATCTTATTTTGACTTGAGTTGGAATCGCATAAGATTATAAATAATTTTGTTTATCATTTCACTATTTTGTTGAAAAAAAAATCAATTTATCTCATTTTGACTTGTGAATTGTATCGGTTTATAAATAATTTTGTTTATTATTATCACTATTTTATAGAAAAAAAAATTACAATTTATCTAATTTTAGATGAGTTGGGATTGCATCAATTTGTAAATAATTTTGTTTTGATTTTTAACTATTTTTTATTTAAATTTATCTCAAATTTCAATAAATATCATCAATTTTATGACTTAAATTATAAGAATCACTATTTTATAGAAAAAAAAAATACAATTTAGACCTGAGTTGGAATTGCATCATGTTATTTTTATTCAGAGCTATAGAAACATCCTTAAAAAAAATCTACTTTTACCTTAGTTTTAAAAAAAATCATGATTCTCCTTTATTTATATGTACACACTAAGTCCACGTTTCCAACAATTGTAACGTCTATAAGTATAAGAGTGATGAAGTTCATCCATATAAGCATCCACATTCACATCCATAAAACAATTGGCCTTAACATCCATATTTGGGCATTTACTTGTGTCTTTAATTGTGATCTAGATTGGAAGAGAATTTAGTGGACAACTTAGCATTGCTACACTAACTAAGTTATATAAGAAGTAAAAGTATGAATATAGTGATCTTTGTGCATTTACTTGTGTCTTTAATTGTGATCTAGATTAGGAGAGAATTTAGTGAACCACTTAGCATTCTACACTAACTAAGTTATATAATAAGGAAAAGCATGAATATAGTGAAAAGAATTACACAAAAAGTAAATATTTTCACTTAATTACTATGTAAAAGATTTGTAATTTATGATAGAGAGACCATGAAAATGGTTAGAAAATTATTTTTATGAATCTAAATTACTTTGGAAAATTAACAATCACTTTTGTAATATATATATATATATATATATATATATATATATATGAGTTTCACGAAAATATTTTGAGTATTAAATTTTATGATTTTCATGGATGGTAAATGGGGTAAATGGTTGGCCTTTATTACAAAGCCTAACCTCGTGGGGTATCAAGAGAGTCAAACTCGTGACCTCCCCAACTTTGGGTGGAGAGATATCATCTCTAGATCATACTAGTTAAGCTAACAACTGGGGTGTTTTTGTCTCCCAAAGCGCCATGTCCCATTACATGTTCTTGCACATAAGTGTGATCTCGATGACTATTAGTATTCTTGGGGCATGCAAGGTCATTGAAAAAGTTCTTATTGATGAATGATTGGTTGAAAAGACAATTGTCAACAAAGTGGTCATTAATAGAAGTGATATTTAATAAGTGAACTATTGACCTAATACTCTTCTATGAAGGGAAAGTTTGCAAGGAGTTCATCGACAAAGTGAGTTGTCAAAGAAGGGCCCATCAATAAGAACAATATTCATGATAAGGAAGCCAAATGTATAGTAGGAAATTGGTGTATTAAAATTTATAGAGTCTCTAATGGTACTAGGGGCATTCCCCCATGACAACATGATGCCTCCAAAGTTACTTCCCCATGGACCTTGTTAATATAGCCAAATGACTCCTTGTCAACTTCATATGCTTACATGGTGAAAGGGCCTAATTAGACCTTTCTCCATTGAAATGGAAATCCCTTCAATTATGACCCCATTGCCATAGCTTGGGTTTATATGATTTTAAATGAAAGGAAACATGCAATATGAAATGCAACTAATTATATCCTAGATAGGAGTACTAACAAGAGCTGACAATACAACTAATGATAAGGGGAATAGTCCAACACTATTATCATAAATAAACCTAAATCAAAACCTCCCATATCCCTCTCAAAGTGAAACAATCTAATTGCTAAGAACATTTCCTTGTCATAAAATCAACAAGATTAGTCATATGGCATAAGAAAGTACATACCATTATTGATGTATATGAATAATTAGATATCAAATGTTATCAAGCATAAGGTAAGAGAGAATAAAAACTAGAGATAAAATGTTATCAAGCATAAGATAAGTGAGAATAAACACTATATAGTAAGAGATTAGTCTACAAGTTATAATTACCACACCATAAACACCAAGATAACTCAAAGAGGGGAGAACAGTCCATAAACAAACATAGCTCTACAAGAATATAAACACACTAGCTAACAACGTCATTTTTAATAACACATAAAGATAGTCTACAATGCCAAAAAAAAAGTTTATTGAAGACAATGACTCCTTTTATAATTTTATTCACGGCTCTTGAACTTCCAAATCCTATGATCATTTGTCTACCCTAAATGTCTCTTTAACTACCTTGGGCTCTCAATCATTTACATATTTTAACTTTGTCTTTGTGTTGACTATTCAAGCTTATTGTGAGGATAATATTCAATTAAAATAGATGATAATTACAAAAATTAAGTTCACTTAAGGTAAGGTTTGTATATGAACTAGGGGATTATATCCCACTCACTTCCCCAACACAAACTCTCTACAAAATTAAAATCTAATCTCAGCTTCTTTCTCTTACGTAGAGATATCTTGATTATGAGGCCTGATAAATTGCAACAGATTGTAGGAAATATTTGTAACACATAATACATCTTTGAAATGACCATCATCTGGATTAATTGTTCCAAATCCTACAACACTAAGAGATCTATCATCGCCAACAAATACTTTTTTGGTGTTACAATCACTTAGACCATAAAACAATTGGCCTTATCCTTAGCCATATGATAAGATGTTGTGAAATCAATGAGCCACTCATTCGAAGAAAAAGAAGAAGAAGGAGAAGATGCATTAAGGGAAAAATAAGAATTAGAAAGTGCATATCCATGAGGAGAAGAGTTAGATTGATTTGATGCTTCTTCATTGTTGCTTCCAAGGTTTCCATATTCTTGAAACAATTATATTCCACGTGACCATCTCACCCCCAAAAGTTGTAATGTCGTTAATTTTTTTCCCTTTTTATTTATTGCCTTTATCACCATTGTTGTGTAGGAGCTTGCTAAGAGGGTTTTGGACCCTTTTTTTATTATTGTTGAGAGGATCTTGCTTCTTTGGATGATTGGATTTATTTGTTTTGCAGCTAAGGATTTATTAGATGTCCTTGTGGTGCTAATCACTCCAATATGAAATATCTTATCTCACTCTCTAATCAAAGAAACAAAAAAAGATTCAACACTAGGTTCTATATAATTAGTCTATAGAGCTTCTCTAATGGGGTGAAAAGAAGATGAACAAATAAAAGTAAAGAGGACCAAGAATAACAAGAATAACATAAGTAAATTGCTTTTATGGTTTAGATATCTTGCATTCTTCAAATAAGCATCTAAGGGTTTTAAATTTAGATCTACTTAGATAATCTTGAATGCAAGAAATATCACTTGGGTTTAAAGCTGTTGATGTATATGTAACTGCAGAATATATTTCATTTATGTATTTCATATATATTTATTGTACCCTTATTAGAGATGTGTTATTCCTCTATAAGGAAGTGTCGTCATGTGGATTGACAAGTGTCGCAAGTGTGTGTACTTGCCGATGGGTTATTAGACTACCATGTGTGGGGTCAACCCTGAAATATATATATTATAATGTGGATGTACCTAGCTAGATAAGTCGGCCCCATAAGGTCACTAGGAAAACAGGTTAGTATAAATAGAGATCAGGTGATCTATATTTAGATCATTTGGAAAAGTGCATCTCTCTCACTCAGAAAGTGGCGCACTAGTGAGGAGGAGGATCATCTGCTACTAGGAGACTATCTCAGTGTATTTTGGTTGTACTTTGGTTGAGCCATTGCTCTCTCTATCTCTGAGGAAGATGTGGGGTTTTTCACCTTAGGGTTTTCCCCACAGAAACTCTGTGTCTCTTGTCTCTCATGCTTTTGATTCTTGTGATGCTTGTCATGCTTATTGTGATTGTCATGCATTGATATACTGTATATGTTATTCTCTCAGTAAAGATCCTAGACTATTGTGAATTAATGCTCAAAATTTAACATGGTATCAGAGCTAACCTGAGAATAAGACATTTTGGAGTGACGAAAACTTGAGTTTCTTGTTTATTGGATTTCTCTCCACAATTTTTGGAAAATAAGTATAGTAGATTGACTCTACTCATCAAGGAGAATCTATTTGTCCAATCAGAATTCAATTCTGAGCATTTTTAGATTTGGCCCTAAAGATTAGGGTTTCCACAAAAATAAGAATTTCTGAAATCTGAAGACATAGCTGGAAGCTCCTTGCAAAAATTGAAGTTTAGAGATTTGGATCGAGATTTTTGGCTAGGTAGATCTCCGGGAAACTCAAACCCTAATTCAGGGCTCTCCCTAGTGAACCCGGGAGGACAAAAAGGAAAATCTGAAGGGTAAAACTTTGCTGATCTCAAATTCTTAATGCACCAAGCTGATCCGCTCATCAAAGTGCATCTTTTTATCCTTTCAGAAAATTGAAATTCACATTTTGAATTTTTAGGGTTTTTTCGACAAACCCTAATCCGGGACCAGATCCAGTTTTCAACATTTCAAGTGGTAAGACCTAAATCTTTTATATTTCCATTTGAAGTACTCTTTAAGATGTCTCGTCACACCAAGATTGAGGATAAGCTTGAAGGGGTTGATAAATTTCGAGCTTGGAAGTATAGGATTGGGTTAATCCTGGAAGAGAATGAGTTGGACTCTTATTTAAAAGAAGACATCCCTATCCCAGAGGATGAAGAGGCCAAGGTATTGCATAAGAAGAACTTGGTCAAGGCAAAGAGAATCATTGTTGATTCTATCAAAGACCATCTCATACCCCATGTGTCTTCTCTAAAGACACCCAAGGAGATGTTTGACTCTTTGACCAAGCTATTTGAAGGGAAGAACATAAATCGGAAGATGACTCTGCGGAATCAGTTGAAAGGGGTCAAGATGTTGAATGGAGAAACCATTCAATCTTACTTCTCCAAGGTCTCTCAGATCAAGGAGCAACTTGAAGGTGTGGATGAAGTAGTGGACAATGGTGAAGTTGTTATGACCACTCTAAATGGCCTACCTAGGTCATGGGACTCCTTTATTCAAGGAATCTGCGCAAGAAAGAAATTGATCTCTTTCAGTAAACTATGGGAGGAATTCTCTCAAGAAGAAGCTAGACTTGTAGCTCGTGAGGAAAAGATGGGAGGTGAAGATCAAGCTCTTGCAACTCACACCAAAAGAAGCAAGCCCAAGAAGGAGCACTCTCGCTACAAAAGATCCTATCAAAAGAATAAGAAGGATCTAAGATGCTTCACATGCAATGAGAAGGGTCACTTTGCTTCAGATTGTCCCAAGAACAAAAGGGATAATAACAACAACTTCAACAAGAAGAAAAAGGGCAGCCAAAGAAAGTTCCCTGCTCATGCTGCCGAAGATGATGAACCTCCAAAGAAGAAGGCTAGGGAAGAAAGTGATGATGACTCATCAAGTGAAGAAGAGTATGTTCTAATCTCTGCTCTCACAAGTACTATCTCCCATGGTTCTAATGATTGGTTGATTGATAGTGGGGTTTCCAAACACATGACTGGGTTTAAGGAATATTTTGTGAATCTATCTGAACATGAATCACCCCATAAGGTGAAACTTGGGGATGATTATCAATACCCAATCAAAGGAAGTGGTGAAGCCTCCTACAACCTAGATTCTGGAAAATATTTGAAGATGAAAGAAGTCCTTTATGTACCTGGGCTCAAGAAGAACTTACTCTCCATCTCTGCATTGGATGTAAAAGGTATGAGGGTTGCATTTGTGGATGGCCAAGTCCTAATGTGGCCAAAGGGAAATACCATAGATGATGTAGTAGTGATTGGAGAGCAAGAGGGAGGTTTGTATAAATTGAAGGGACAACCTGAACATGCCATGGTACAGGAATCCATGGAGCCAAGTGAACTTTGGCATAGAAGACTTGCTCATATGCACTATAGGGCACTTCCAATTGCAAGCAAGGTTGTAGAAGGTCTTCCTGAAATCAAGACCAAACTTGAAGGTGTTTGCAAAGGATGTGAAAAAGGTAAGAACATTAAGAAGGATTTCCCAAGTAGTGAAAGCAAGGCCAAAGATATCCTGGAAATCATCCACTCAGATGTATGTGGTCCTATGTCATCCAGTTCTCTTAGTGGGTATGTTTAATATGTCTCATTTATTGATGAATTCTCCAGGAAGACTTGGGTATACTTCTTAAAGAACAAAGATGAGGTGTTTGATAAGTTCAAGGAATTCAAAACCTTGATGTAGAATCAAACTGACAAGAAGATCAAAACATTCAGATCCGACAATGGTGGAGAATTCACCTCAGGTGACTTCAAGAAGCTTTGTAGTGATTCAGGGATTAAGAGGGAGTTGACTGCTCCTTATAATCCTCAACAAAATGGAGTTGCAGAAAGGAAGAACAGAACTATCATGGAAGCAGTAAGGGCAATGTTGCATGACCAGGATCTACCTATGCATCTATGGGCAGAAGCAGCTAGAAAAACTGTATATGTGCAGAAAAGAACACCCCACAAGATATTGGACAACAAGACACCAGAAGAGGTCTTTTCTGGTAAGAAACCTAAAGTCAGCCATCTCAGAATATTTGGTTGTCCAGTATACACTCATGTCCCAATGGAAAAGAGGACCAAACTAGATCCTTCAGGAAAGAAGGGTATCTTTGTGGGTTACAGTGAAAGCTCGAAGGCTTACAAAATATACTTTCCAGGGTTCAAGAAGATTGATGTCAGCAAGGATGAATATAAGTTCAAGGACAAGTAATCCAGGAAGCAAAGATCAAGAGGGAGCACACTCCAGCAGCTCCTACAAGGATGCAAATTTTCAGAGGGAGTTGACCATCTCAGAGGGAGTCCACCCAACAAACAAACAAAGATAAGTATTTCAATTATCATTTCTTTCCTATTTTGTTTGTTTAAGTAATATTATATGTTCCTAGACTTAGGACATGTATTGTGCATATTAGAATGATTGCATTAATGAACAGTATACTACTAATATGCATGTGATGGGTAAGTGGCCTATGGCCCTGTACAACATTCCAGTGCTACTTATCTAGAATGAAACCTCTTTGCTGACATGTTGGGAGTAGTGCAAACTCTTAACAATGTTCTGGTAGAGACTGGAAGGCATCTAGAAAGTTGTGGAACATGGATAAATGTTGTATTGAAGCATTGGCTAAGATAACTGCATGAATGCATGACATATTTCTTTATGTGTAAAGAATTTGTTATGAAAATTATGAGATGTTTCTAATCATGCAATTTAACTTGTTTTGTAGGAAAGACCGTATATCTTCACCCACAAAAGGACTACAACATGTGTTCCAGCAACAAAGATATCTATTGAAGATATTGAGGTTCCTAGGATTTTGGATGAAGAAATGGAATGCCATGATCCGTCGATCATGAAGAAGATGTTTGGGATGCAGTCCCAAGACCTGACAGGGAGTCACATGTGTGCAGATTGAAGAAAGCCTTGTATGGCTTGTAGCAAGCTCCCAGAATTTGGTGTGATACAAAGAGGAAGCTTGCTGTTGAGTTCGATATGAAAGATTTGGGAATGATGCATTATTTCCTAGGTATGGAGGTGTGGCAGAGTATAGGTGGGATCTTCCTTGGTCAAGGGAAGTACATAGTAGATATCCTGAAGAGATTTGGGATGATGGATTGCAAGGCCATGGCCACACCTATGGCATTGAATCTGAAGCTTCTATGTGATGCTTCATTTGAGCCGGTTGATGTCTCTATGTATCGTCAGATGATTGGGTCCTTGATGTACCTGAAGAACACGAGACCAGACATTTGCTTTGCTGTGAACACATTGAGTCAGTTCCTGAAAGATCCGAGGAGTGTTCACCTGGTTGCTGTAAAGCATGTTTTGAGGTACCTGAAGGGTACAGTGGATTATGGGCTCAAGTATGAAGCGAATCAAAAGTTTAACCTGCAGGGTTATGTTGATTCAGATTGGGCTGGCAGTGCTGCAGATAGGAAGAGCACATCTGGGTGCTGCTTCAGTATGGGATCAGGTGTGATCTCTTAGTCTAGCAGGAAGCAGTCCTATGTAGCACTGAGTACAGCTGAGGTGGAGTATGTTGCATCTTGTTCAGCTAGTTGTGAGGCAGTATGGCTATGGAAGCTACTGTCTGAGTTATTTGATCTTCCATTGGATGCTAATGGTATCTTCTGTGATAACGAGAGTTGTGTGAAGCTGTCTGAGAACCGAGTGTTGCATGACAGGTCGAAACACATAGAGATCAAATATCACTATATCAGGGATATGGTGCATAGAGGAGCTGTGAAGCTCCTGTATGTTGCGATGGACGAGCAAATTGCAGATGTGCTGACGAAGCCACTAGCCAGAAGAAGTTTGAGTACTTTAGAGAGAGGCTTGGTGTTCTTCAGATTGATGACACTTCGAGGAAGAAGTGATGGACACATTTGCTGAAGCCATTCCAAGCATGTTGGAAGGAGGATCCTTCACATGGCTGTGGATATAAGCGCTGGATGATGAGCATCAGGATGATGTTCTGGTTTCTACTTTATATGATCAGTTGGATCATTTTTATGTATGTATGTATGCATCATGTTGGATGTTGGATATGATCAGTTGGATCATTTATGTACGCATCATGTTGGATGCTGGATATGATCAGTTGGATCATTTATATGTATGTACACATCATGTTGGATGCCGGATATGATCGATTGGATCATGTGTATGTATTTTGTATAAGCATCATGTTGGATGCTTGGACCATGTATCTGTATATGTATCAGGTGGATACATTGTATGATCAAGTGGATCATGTATGGTGATATGTATCATGTATTTGTATTTTTATCAGGTGGATACACTGTATGATCAGGTGGATCATGTATGATGATATGTATCAGGTAGATACTTGGTATGCATCAGGTAGATGCATTGTATGATCAGGATGATCATGGATGACGAGCTTCAGGATGTTGCTCCAGATGACATGCAGCAGGATGTTGCAGTGATGATGATCAGGATGATCATGTGTACATCAGGATGATGTATGGTGAGTATCAGGATGATACTCTATGGCCGTGGATCAGGTTGTGCAGATGAGCATATAATTTGGCCCTGGGAGATTTGCAGATAGTCTTTCGAGGTTTTTCCTATGGCATATAATTTGGCCCTGGGATATCTGGCAAATGCTCTTTCAAGGTTTTTCTCTGGGAGGACATATAATTTGTCCCTGGGAGATCTGCAGATAGTCTTTTGAGGTTTTTCCTATGGCATATAATTTGGCCATAGGATATCTGGCAAATGCTCTTTCAAGGTTTTGTCCTATGGCATATAATCTGTCCCTGGGAGATCCGATAGGTTGGGCTGTGTGCCCGTAATAAGTCCTGGGGTGCTCTTGCGAGGTTTTTCCATGACCACATATAATCTATCCCTAGGATATCCTATAGGTAGAGCTGTGTGCTCGTAACAGCCTGGGATGCTCTTGCGAGGTTTTGTGGTGACCACATATAATCTGTCCCTGGGAGATTTTATAGGTAGAGCTGTGTGCTCGTAACAGCCTGGGATGCTCTTGCGAGGTTTTGTTGTGAGGTCACATATAATATGGCCTTGGGAGATCCTATAGGTAGAGCCGTGTGCTCGTAACAACTTGGGATGCTCTTTCGAGGTTTTGTGACGCACGTAATAAGTCCTGAGGATTCCACAATATGGCCAGTGATGACGAAGACCTGTAGGTGGTGGGCCTACATCCAGTATGAAAAAGGACTGGCTCTGTAGAAATTTCTATGACGAGTAGAGTCAGAGATTGGTTGAGATAGCAGCAGCAGTGACGATGACGATGACGATGATCCCGAGAAGAAGACTTGTCTAGCAGATCTGTGTTGAGAAATACCTTCCTAGTTAAGAGGGAGTGTTGATGTATATGTAACTGCGGAATTTATTTCATTTATGCATTTCATATATATTTATTGTACCCTTATTAGAGATGTGTTATTCCTCTATAAGGAAGTGTCGTCATGTGGATTGACAAGTGTCACAAGTGTGTGTACTTGCCAATGGGTTATTAGACCACCATGTGTGGGGTCGGCCCTGAAATATATATATTATAATGTGGATGTACCTAGCTAGACAAGTTGGCCCCATAAGGTCACTGGGAAAACAGGTTAGTATAAATAGAGATCAGGTGATCTCTATTTAGATCATTCAAAAAAGTGTATCTCTCTCACTCAGAAAGTGGCGCACTAGTGAGGAGGAGGATCATCTGCTACTAGGAGACTATCTCAGTGTATTTTGGTTGTACTTTGGTTGAGCCATTGCTCTCTCTATCTCTAAGGAAGTTGTCGGGTTTTTCACCTTATGGTTTTCCCCACGGAAAATCTGTGTCTCTTGTCTCTCATTCTTTTGATTCTTGTGATGCTTGTCATGCTTATTGTGATTGTCGTGCATTGATATACTGTATATGTTATTCTCTCAGTAAAGATCCTAGAGTATTGTGAATTAATGCTCAAAATTTAACAAAAGCAACCAACTCATTTTCAAGCTAGTGACCTTGAATCTCACTGTGGTGACCAAATATGGTTTCCAATTTTTTCCAAGTCGTATAGAGTGCAACAATTCCTTAAAGGTGGAATCGAAGGCCATTAGAGATGGAAATCCATATTAATCCATGTGCTTCATCTCTTTTACTATTCCATTTTACTTTCTTATCATCATTAGTGTGGGAAATTTATTTTCCCAAGGTAATATGGTAAAGTCCTCTAGTTCATAAAACATCCTCCATATGAGCTCCCCATGAGAGCTAGTTGGAAATAGTAAGAAAAATATCACTTGGACTACCCATATTATAATATGTGGATAATATGACTTCAAACGAATAAATCGATGGTCTAGATGCAAAGATTTTGAAAAAGTAGTTAGTTTCAAAAAAATTGCAATGAAAACGGACTATGGATGTTAACATTATGCCTTTTTTTTAAAAGGTAGAAGATGAACCAAGGAGTCACATGGTAGAAATGCGTTGAACAATGCAGGGATGGGTGATTAATGCAATAAATAACTCCTCCCCCCCCCCCCCCCACCTTACGAACTTTAATTAAAATTCACTTTTACAAATATGTTACTTTTTAAAATACATGACTCACTTTTATAAAACAAGTCGAAAGCACTTTTACAATGAATTTACTTTATAATTGAAAGTTACATGAACTTTTTCAAAAAATAATAAAAAATAACCTGACCCCAAGAAATTTTACTTAATAAAGTAACTTTTGTTGGAACATTTACAAACCCATTAAATACTTAGGATATATTTTACTAGTCAACTAGATTAATTTCCTAAGTTTTGACTAGCTAAATAGAGCCAGTTTTGTCTTTTAGTGGACCACTTGCCATCCTAAGTCACAAAAACGAATTTGGAAAAATTATGGATAAGATTTCCTTGGATTCTATCTGATTTTATTCCACTCCTGAATTAGAAAGACACTTTCATGATTTAAACAACTTTATCCTATTTTTTTCTACTTTCTAGTGGATAAGGAAAAGCTAGTTCACTTGGAAACTCTTACCACTTGACCAATTCGACCTCCACATCATATATTCTCTTCTAAAGCCACTATTAAATTCCATTTACCTCACTCATGAGATTCCATACCATACTTGCCAAATTCGTGAGCCTCTAGCACAGTTTTGGAAACTGCTTTTGCCACCTAGGGGGTTTTTATGTTTTTAGTAAGCCTTACTTTTTGTGCTTTACAACTTGCCTTTAAGGAATTCTATTTTATCTCTTGATATGTACTATATATTGTATTCATATTGAGGAACAATACATGAGAAATATTTCCATCAATTGAGTTCCTTCTCTTATGTTCTATTTCAGCATTTCTTCTTATTCTTGCATATCTTTGAATAAATTCTTGTGAGGACTTCTTTGCTTCAAGATTCTTGGCTATTAGAATTCTTTCATGGTATTCAACCTATATAGAATTATCACATGGTATTAAAGCCTTTGGATTTCCTAATTAAATTAGTCTTCCAGTGTATATTTCAGAGAGTTTGTTTTGCAGGTACTGAAGATCAAATAGCATAAATTTATTGTTGAAGAAGAACTCAAATCTTTCCATCTCTCATCATTGTTCTCCTCTTACACTTCAGATATTGAGGATCCTTTGTTGGTCAATGGTATCCAATAAGGTGATCTATAGTTATTTGGAAGACAGTACACAGTTGAGGTTGTTGGTTGCACCTTCACTTCCTCTGTCCATGGTCCTGCCAGTTCCTACATGATTTCCAACACGTTTTTCAAAATGTTGGAGACATCTCTCAGTTCTCTCATATGTCTTCTAATTCGAATCATAAGCCAGTTGTTGCATCTCATACACACTCAGAACCTCTCTTTAGGTTGTTTTTTGATGTGTTATTGAATTCTATGGAGGCAAAATTACAGTTTGGAGTGAATGGTTTCACACTCTTTCTCTCTTGCTTCTAATTCACTGCATGATTTTTGGCACCTATTGCACATAATATGGAGGACATCATCAAGTCTCATTTGGATCTGATCTCAAGAAGCTCAAGTCTAGTGAGCACATTCCACTTCATCCCAAGAAGAAGATTCCTCCAGACATTTGACCAAGTTCTCAACTGCTTGGAGTTTGGAGAGCATTATTATGGTGTATTCCATGATCTTGAGGGGAGGTTTTCTTCCCAAGTGGTTTTCCTTCTTTCCTCACCTACATGGACTAATAATTTTTTGTATTGGGGTGACCATAAGCCTTGTTGCTTGGGCACTATATTTCTGATATTTCACCTCATAAAGTCAGGCTTAAGGGGGGCTATTGGAATATTTAAAAACCCATTAAATACTTAGGATATATTTTACTAGTCATTGAGATTAATTTCCTAAGTTTTGACTAGCTAAATAGGGTCAGTTTTGTCTTTTAGTGGACCATTTGCCATCCTAAGTCACAAAAACAAATTTGGACAAATTCTAGATAAGATTTCCTTGGATTCTATCTGATTTTATTCTATTCCTGAATTAGAAAGACACTTTCCTGATTTAGTCAGCTTTATCCTATTTTTTTCTACTTTCTAGTGGATAAGGAAAAGCTAGTTCACTTGGAAACTCTTACCACTTGACCAATTCGACCTCCACATCATATCTTCTCTTCTAAATCCACCATTAAATTCCATTTACCTCACTCATGAGATTCCACACCATACCTGCCAAATTCGTGAGCCTCTAGCACAGTTTGGAAACTGCTTTTGCCATCTAGGGGGTTTTTATGTTTTTAGTAAGCCTTACTTTTTGTGCTTTACAAATTTCCTTTAAGGAATTCTATTTTCTCTCTCGAGATGTACTATATATTGTATTCATATTGAGGAATAATACATGAGAAATATTTCCATCAATTGAGTTCCTTCTCTTATGTTCTATTTCAACATTTCTTCTTATTCTTGCATATCTTTGAATAAATTATTCTGAGGACTTATTTGCTTCAAGATTCCTGTCTATTAGAATTCTTTCATGGTATTCAACTGTTACCGGACAATCTACCGAAAGCAGACTTAAGGCGTGATCTCCCTAGCTCAACATAAGTCTAGAACAAGTGAGACAGGATATGGAACAGCTTTCTTAGATCTAATTAAAGATCAAGTGATTAGATGTCTTACCTCTAGCTTGTATATATTTCTCCTTGATGTTGTTCCAAGCTCCACGGTCTTCAAATCTCAGCTGCAAAACCTGTCAAGTCATACAGAACAATACAAGCAAGTAAAATACATATAAACAGTAACAGATCTAAGTAAACAACTAAGCAGGTAAACTACACAAACATCATTAACACAACAACATTTGGTAGAAAGCGTTTATATTACTGTATTAAAGAAGGGAAGTACAAAGAGTGATGATTACAACCAAAGCTTAACGTTGCAATCCTCCTCCAACAAGCCAATGCCAAAGCCTCCAAAGAAAGTATAGGTCTCCCAAGAGATGAGTAGAGATCTCCTAAGCTAATTTCACCAGCATGCAAGTACTATAGACTTCCTCCCTTTGGAATGGGAATGAACCTCATATATATAGGACTAAGAGGATAAGGTAGGTTGAGATATAGTGGGAGAGGGTTAAGGGATCCTCCCAAAGGGATAGGGAACCGAATGCCAGCTCTCCTATATACTAGGGATGGAGATCCACATCACACACCTTCGAGAAAGGCCTCGAAGAGGCCCTTTTATCCATTTAACTGACATTGTCGCAGGCTGCATGAGGGTGACCTGCGACGTCGCAGGTTGCACAAAGGTGACTTGCGACGAACTCACTAAACCCAATAGAAATAGGTCAGTATCTCTTCCAAGTTGATAACTTAGTCAAAGGAACTTCAGGGATGTTTACACTGAGTATTATGATGGAAATATTTAGGTGTAACATCAACCTATATAGAATTCTCACAACTTTCAACCAAGTGAGTTAAACTACATGTTTTATGATATTATGAAAGAGAATGGGGTTGTTGTTATTGTTGTTGTTGAGTATGCCTACCTTAAAAAACCTTGCATTTTGCATACATGACACTTCTACACAAAAACCAAAAAAAAAAAATTGAAACCAAAATTTCTCAAATTTGGAATTAGACCTTTGTTAGCTTGCCTCGAAAATGAAAGTTTTCTCATTGTTTCTAGATTGTCGAGTTCACACCAAGCACACGGTAAAGAGCATACGCAGTCAATAAAACTTGTTATTCTATGTTTTTATTGTCAAGTTTGCACAAAGAACATGGAAAAGATAATACATAGACTGAAAAGGTAACAAACCATAAATAAAACATAAACCAAGCTAAAATAGGAAACAATATGAGAAATATTTTAAAAAATAATAAATGTAAACAACATACCTTTAGATTTGATAAAATAGTTTTATCTTGGGAAAATTAAACATTTTCAAGTTTAAAAAAATGTTTCCAACTAAAAGTAGTGTTTTTGAAACAATGGAGCACCTCTCTCATCCTAGAAATACAAAAAAGATCAAACTCCATAAATTATTTAATGCATGTTGATACATCAATTCAAGATCTCGATCAACAACTAGAGGAGACCTTTAATAAGCACTTGTATACCATGTTCGACTAAAATAAATTATTTCCACACAGGTTGAACACCTTAAACAACCACTATGGAAATATATCATAGATCATCACATCGATGTTTTACATGGTTAAAATCCTCAAAGAGGATAACAATCCACAACCTCAGCCAAATAGTTGTTTGAGGAAACAAATTAATGCAAAAGGAAAAATAATTTACATACAAGTTTCTCACAATTATTAATAAGAAAATGACCCTCCATGCCTTCTAAATAGAGATCACAGACCACTCAAGTGCTAAGCCATGTATCAATAACCATTAGGATCGAGGTGAATATGAACCATCATATCACTATGTGTCTAGAACATATCATGATTGTTGGATTACATAAGTACAAATATATAAATGCATACTAAAGAAATGCATTTTATCTAAAGGCACATTAGACCAAGTTGATCTTAACTAAATCCTAGGTGTCTAAATATCCTAACAACTCTACTTTATTTTTTTTAGGGTTATCTAATCTATTTTGTGGGGTATCAATACTTGATATAAATATTTTTTTGTAAAATCTCTCTAAAGTAGCTTAAGAATTTATTTTGCAAAAGTTGGAAGGGAAACAAATGTGTACATACCATCAACTTATTTTGAAAACCATCAAAATTAGCATGTGTAATGAGCCCTCCAAATGGCATGTGTGGCTCTAACTAACTCCCCAATGGTAAAATTAACCATGAAATATAATAAAATATTGAATATTTTCCTCCACACATGTTTTTATTTTTAATTTTTTGTAAATAAGGAAGGAGTCCTTCTATTAACTATTAAAATATAGGCTATGCAAACAAAAAATGAGATTTCCCAACCTCAAAGAAACTAGGCAATCCAGTGTTGGTTGTGGAGCCTAATTATATTCCTAAGTAAACGTCCACCCCCTCGACCTAAAGGTTTGCAGGGGTTTGGGGGAAAGAGCGCCTAAGGAAAATTTTGTGGTCCTTTTTCAACCATTGAAATGTGGTAAAAAAATTGCGATTGAAAGTAATGTAATTCTGTAGTCAATCGAGACCGTTAATTATTAGGTTACAGGTCTGATAGTAGCTCGATTATGTTTTTGTATTTTTTACCTAGAAGGAAACCCTCTTTTTAAAAGGGCATTGTATTACGCTTGAGTAGTGTGTCTTATAGAGACTTTGAGAGAGTGAAGAGGAGGTTGCGGCAGATGTGCTACATGTTGTATCCCTTCATTTTGTTGGATGGAATGAAAGAAAGGACTGGTTGTTTCTCTATGGATGTAGACATATTGGCCGAACCATGTATATTGGTGTCTCTCTTGTATTTTTTTCTTATGTGTTTTATTTCTACAACTACTTTATATTATTACTCCGCAATCCTATTTTTCTAACAGGCAAATTCATTCGAAAACATCTTAACTAATATCATAAATTCACCAAAAGTCCATAGCCCCAAAGAAGAAATAAAGCACTGAAAGAGATCGATCAAATATAAAACTAGACCTAATTGATACAATGATTTTTATAGTCTTCCCTGAAGGGAAACATGTTTGACATCTTAACCATTGTAACTGACACAAGTTTCCATTCATATTCAAACTATCAAAAACAATTTACAAAACGAAGGCTCCGATGATTTTGAGAGTCTCCAACTAAAATAATTCCTTCTACACCACGATACAGGACAGAATGTATCAAATCGTCCAATATGGGGTTATTGGCTCCATCATGTCCTTGTTATGGTGTTTCTCTTGAATGACGATCCTTATCTCGATTGTTGATTCCCTCCATCCAATAGGCATGGAGAAAAGTCAAAGGTTGACTTTTCTCCATGCCCGTTGGATGGAGGGAATCAACAATCGAGATAAGCTCAGGCCTCTTGAATGGAATAGGATTCTAGAGCCATAAAATGTTTCCTTGATGCGATATGGAACCTCTCTATAGAACGCTTGTTATGAGGTTTCCTAAATAGTTCAATCTATTCGATTCCTCCTACCTCCACCCATTCCACTGGGATATCTTTGGCAAGGGGCCACAAAGATATTTTCCAAGAGAAATATAAAACTATCATCAATCCTCTACACCTAGTGGTGCCGAGAACTGCAAGCAAATATGTGATTTACATCATTGCCATGGGATTGAACTAGACACATATTTCCTTCAAAAAATGCAGTTTCTCACTACCATACCAAGGGAAAAAGAGATTATAGTGCCTCACTCCCTAGGATATATCCAAATACCCATTGTTATTGTCAGCCATTCCTGAGGCATTAAATTTATCAGTGTTCCCCGGTGTTCCTCGATGCTCCCCATCTTTTGCGCATGCACAATTTACATCCATACAAGATCAAAATATCTATGTATTGAGGTTTCTCACCTACCAACAATCATCCACAGGGTAATTAGCCCGTTCATCTCCCACCGGAGCCATGTCCTTCCCCCATACATTGTAGATCGAGCAAGGTGATCTTGTTCCAAATAACCCACATCTAATCCTTCCTCTGGCCACTTGCCATGTCCGCCTTAATCATGTCAGTCAGGATGAGTTCGTTCTACCTGTCCATCAACCACATCCAGATACACATGTTTTTTTTAATGTTTTTAAAATATTTGTATTTATGTTTCTGGGAGAAATCAAGCTACTTTTCTAACCTATAAATCCCCTTTATTGAATCCTAGATCATGGTATTCGAAAATATTCATTTATGCCAAATTTTTGTAGTGTGTGAAACCTTTTCATCTCATTGATTTTAGGTATTTATGCCAAACTTTTTAGTGCGTGAAACCTTTTCATCTCTTTGATTTTAGGTAGTGAAGTTGATGCTAATGGATTTCTAAGTGAATCCTCCATCCAATGGAATATTATTTTCATAATTTCAATTTCATATTAGTATTTTTAATTTATTTTCTTTTAATCATAGAAAAAACAATAGCCTAAAAAATACAAAATCAAAAAATCATTAAAAATGTGGCATCTTTGTCGATGTTCCCTCTTCAAAAGCATATTTTTGGTTTTTCAATTTATGTAAACAATAGGGAAATTTTTGAAAAGTATGAAAATGTGTATAAAATATGATTCAAATATTAATTGGTGAGATTTTAAAAATAAATAAATATAATTTTTTTCCAAAAAATAAATTAAAGTGGGGTCTACTACATTTTGTGTAGATTATGCTAATATTTTTCTTTTAAATTATACATTGAACATTAAATTAGTTGACTAGAAGAATTTAGTCACTTGTTAACTTTTCAAAAAAATTGCAATCTAACAAGCATTTAATTAAATAAATCACATTAATATATATTTTTTTAAAATCATTTGAAATACAACACAATTCCCTACAAATTGTTTTGTTACTACACATCAAAATCCACAAGGGGTATATGAGTTTTGAGGGATTCAAAAAACAAAAAAAAATGTAAAGTATCCAATTTATATTGCTCAACCCAAATGTTTACATTGTTTCTTGAAGTTTTAACTCAACAAGAATCAAGAATTTTCCTCACAACAAGAATAAGCAACACAACTAAGCATCGACAATGAATTCACACAACAATTACTCATAATGAACTTTAAGATTTTTCCCTAGAAACACAAATACAAAAACCAACTTCAAATGGTTTCTTAGTTCTTATTTTCAACAATCTCTAGTTAAATGTAGCTCATATCCCTTTATGCATCCTCCTCCCTTTGGCTAGCCAACAAGAAGAAATCCCTTTAAGATTCAAATTACAAGAAAATATATAAGAGCTAAGGGTACCGGTAATGCCAAGAAGTTGACCTTTTAGTTCCCATTCCTCTCTCTCCTATTTTCATTTTTTTAATTTAATTCTTATTTTTCCTCTTTTTACTTCTCATATAATTTTACATTTGCATTGTTCTTAATGTTTTGTCTAACCTTATTGATCATTGAATTGTAGTTGCGATAACTAATTCTTACAATCATTTTCTTGGTTTGGATCACACATCCCCATTGACATGATTTTTGGTATCCAAAATCTTAGAGAACCAATATGGATCAATTAGCCTCATGTATACTTCTCTCAAACATGGCTCTAACTCTAGATCTTGGCTATAGATCTAACTCTAGATCTTGGCTATAGATCTAACTCTAGCTCTAGCTTACGTTTTCCCATAGTGAAAAAGTATGCTCATTGAGTCTCAACTGTGAGAAATATTAAGATACAAAATTTTCAATCAAAATTCACTTCCAACTCTAGTGTGCAAGTCTCTTTCATTCTCAATCTTAGATATGGTCCATATAGACAATGATTGAATCTATCTCGAACTATGGCCAGTTTTATCACTAATGAAGGTATGCATCACTCATTTGGCAGTGAGGTTCCAACAGTCAATACCATCCCATAGCCAATGATGCAGGAGCATCAATGCTGAGTCAACAATGTCATTACGTGTTCACATGTTGTGACTAGAAGGAGGATGAGCTGTCATGAATGAGATTTGTTTTGTTCAGTAGTTTGAAATATATGAAAGTGGGTAACCAAATAGTGCGTTGTCAGTTTTTGAGGAGGTAGAACATAGTGGCGAGTTGATGCTCCCTACGTGGAGATCAAGCCAGTTAGCCAGTTAGTTGAATAATGATAGTGACCCCTTCAGTGAGGGAGGAGAGTCTGTTAGGAGTTTGTTGGCGGTTCGACCATTCTGTTTTGGGGGAGCCAAAGGGATAAAAAGGGTAGAGCTGAATAAAGGGGTTGGTCATTTTGGGTTCAGAGGTCGGTAAGTAGAAGTGAGAGTTCTGCGTGAGGAAGAGTCGGTGGGATATTTTCCTGCACACCAGAGGAAAATACGACTGTATAGATGTTGTTTTGCTTTCACTTAATGAAATTAGTAATTTATGTGTGTTAATGGCATTACTGTACATTTGTATGATAAGCTTAGATTCCATCAGGTAGGGCTATGTGCGAATGATGACCTGATACCTCTGTGAATGAATCTTTGTCTTTGTGTTTGTATGAACAGTAAGAATACCCAAGCCTTTGTAAACCAACCATTAACACGTAGCCGACATAATATCTTGTTGTATTTAGTTCCCATTAGATCCGAATGAAGAATCGAACTGGATTGATCGACTCTCTGATCAATCAACGAAGAAATCATAGAGCGCAGTCGAAGCGACTAAATGGAGGTTGGATGGCTCAAATCAAAGCTGAAAGGAATATTGACAGTGGGGAAAGAACCAGTCAAGTGAATGTATGTGGGAAGTAGCATTTCTTCAAGCCAATTTGAAGAGTTTCGCATTGATCAAGATCAACAGACGATATTCCATCCGCAAGAGATTAACGGTTGCATAGCATTTCGTAGGAGAAAGAAGCGTGGGAGTTAACGGTGAGAGGTTGTGGAAGAGTTATTGCAAAAGCATTTTCGAGAAATCACGAAGCACGCGCCCGCAATCCGCAATCTGCAATCTGCGGAAATGAGCGTGTAGAAGGGAAGTTGCGGAAGTCGCATTGCGGAAAGGCATTTGCAGGAGGATTGTTGCGGAAGAACGTTGCAATTGCGGAAAGGTGTTGCTTCTGCAAGGGTGTTGCGAAAGGTCAGTTCTGACTATCAGAACCTTGCGGAAAGCCGTTTTGAAGGGGAGATCCGCAGTGGAGAAGAACCTAGCTGGTTGTTAGCTAAGGTTTGGGATTCGACTTCAAAGGATCACCCTATTTCCTAGGAAGGTGTGGGTTGGATGGGTTGTGGTCATTCCCCCCTGTACCACTTTTGGTATCAGAGCAAGGTTTGTTCAGCGCAACAGAGGAAATACATGGCGACACGTGTAGGCCGCGAAAGAGGCCGTGAGAGAAGAAGACCAACAACAAATGCATAAGTCTTGGAGGAAATGAGAGAAACGCGAGCACGTATGGAAGCTGTGGAGACGGATAGACGAAGAGACCCAGGAGCAGGAGACGTGAGTGAACCTGATGAAGAAAAAAAAGAAGAAGAAGCAGAACCCATGCAAGAGACACCTGAGCTAAGATACTTTCGGTCAATTCTTGGAGTAACGTCAGGACCAAAACCTGAGTTTCCTACCTATGAGGGAAGTCTCGCTGCTGAACACTTCATTGATTGGATCAGCGAGTTAGACAAATACTTTGAGTATGATGAAATTGAGGAGAACAAGAAGGTCAGGTTTGCAGTGACAAGGTTGAAAGGGCATGCGTCCCTATGGTGGTATAGTGTGCAAGCTGAAAGAATAAGGAAGAACAAACCATTGATAAAGAGCTGGGATATGATGGTAGCTAAGATGGGAGCCAAATTCATACCCAAGGATTACTAGCTGACTTTGTATAGGTAAATCCAGAACCTTAGGCAAAGACTACTGATTGTAAGAGAGTATACTGAAGAATTATACAAAGTAAACCTAAGGGTAGGTTATGTAGAAGAATCAGCAGAGAAGGCTGCTAGATATGTCAATGGTATCAGGATGGATATTCAGTATGAGATTAGAATGATGTCACCAAGAACCATGGCAGAGGCATACCAATGTGCCTTGAGTGCAGAAGAAAAGTTATTGAGGAAGCATAGTTTCAATAGGGGCAGAGGTTCATCCCAAGGAAGGGGGAAAACGACTGAAAGAGGAAGGTTTGTAGCCCAAAGAGAAGGACCCATTAATTCAAACTAGTAGGAACACCAAGGTAGAGGAGGTGACTCAAGAGGGAGAATACCTTACCAAGGGGGTAGAGGTAGAGGAAGAGGCAGAGAAGCTGTCTACAGATGTTACAAGTGTAACAAATTGGGACACAGATCCTTTGAATGTCCAAAGAAGGAAGACATAGGACAGAGAGGAGCCTATGTAGCTCAGAATGAGCAGCAGCAGGAGAAGATGACAATGGCCAAGAATATGCTAGAGAAGGGAGAGTCTTTGATGATGAACAAAGTCTTATATTTGAAACCTGAAAAGGAGGAAGTGGAACCAACTCAAAGGAAGACTTTATTTAGAGCCATGTGTAAAGTCATAGGGAAGTGTTGTAAGATGGTGATTGATAGTGGGAGCACTGACAATCTTGTTTCCACAGAGATGGAGGAGAAACTGAGTCTGAAGATGACCAAACACCCTGTTCCATACAAAGTATCCTGGTTGCATAAAGGACATCAAATACTGGTAAGTGAACAATGTGAAGTTTATTTTCAAGTAGGCACATATAAGGACAAGATTATATGTGATGTTATGCCCATGGATGTTTTCCATATTCTTTTGGGAAGACCATGGAAATTTGACAAGAGGGTAGTGCATGACGGTAGGAGGAATTGTCATCGTTTTGTGCAAGATGGGATAAAACATATTCTTCATCCTTTGCAAGGAGAGAGTTCGACAGAGCAACAAACATATAAAGTCCTAATGTTGATAGGGAAAGAATATTTGCAGCAAATTGATGAGAAGGAACTGAACTATGTTGTGGTATGTAAGCCTAGAGTGGTAGTGACGAAGACTAATATTACATATCTTTTTGAGGAGATTCAGGAGATGCTGGGAGAGTTTAGTGACATTGTGGTAGATGATTTTCCCAATGATTTACCACCGAAGAGGGATATAAGTGACCATATTGATTTTATTCCCAGATCAAGCTTACCAAACAAGGCAGCATATAGGTTGACACCTCAAGAGAATGAAGAAGTTAGTAGGAAAGTACAAGGATTCTTATACAAGGGATTGGTTCATAAAAGTCTGAGTCCATGTGCAGTACCAGCAGTACTTACCCCAAAGAAGGATGGTGAATGGGGGATGTGCACTGACTCCAGGGACATAAACAATATTACCATTAGATATAGGTTTCCATTACCCAGGATGGATGACATGATGGATTTCTTGAGTGGGGCAACATGTTTTTCCAAGTTGGATCTGAAGAGTGGATACCATCAGATCAGGATTCGAGAAGGAGATGAGTGGAATACAACCTTTAAAACCAATGATGGGTTGTATGAGTGGTTGGTTATGCCATTCGGACTATCCAATGCACCAAGCAATTTCATGAGATTAATGAATGAAGTCTTGAGATATTTCATAGGTAAGTTTGTAATAGTTTACCTTGATGATATTCTGATTTTCAGTAAAACAGAAAAAGAACACTTAGAACATCTAAGATGTGTCTTGGAGAAATTACAAAAGGAAATTTTGTTGGTGAATGTGAAGAAGTGTACATTTATGAAATCAGAACTAGTGTATTTGGGTTTTGTTATCTCAAGAGATGGATTGAAGATGGATCCAGAAAAAGTGCAAGCAATCATTGATTGGACTTCACCTCAGAGCATATTTGAGGTAAGAAGTTTCCATGGATTAGAATTTTTTTATAGAAAGTTCATAAAGAATTTCAGTGGTATTTGTGCACCAATCATTGAAACAATTAGAAAGGACAAACAACCATTTAAATGGACAACAGAGGCTGAAAGAAGCTTTGAGTTTTTGAAGAAGAAGATTACTGATCAACCAGTATTGAAATTACCAGATTTCAAACATCCTTTCCAAGTGAAGTGTGATGCCAGTGGAGTAGGAATTGGAGTTGTACTCAGTTAGGAAGACATACCTATAGCATATTTCAGCGAAAAGTTGAATGATTCCAAACAGAAGTATTCATCTTATGACAGGGAATTTTATGCTATTGTGCAATCACTGAAGCATTGGAGACATTATCTGATGCCTAGAGAGTTTGTTTTGTTTTCTGATAATCATGCATTGCAGTACATCATGCAACAACCTAAGTTGAATTAGAAGCATGTCAAGTGGGTGGAGTTCATACAAAAATTTACCTTTGTGATAAAGCACATCATTGGACAATCAAATCGAGTAGTTGATGCCTTAAGTAGGAGACAATTGGTTGTGCAAGAAAATCAGATCCAAGTCTTGGGATTTGAGCACTTAAGAGGATTGTATGAGACTGACATTGATTTTCAGGATGCATACAGAGTTTGTGGAAATCCTGTGGAAGTGGACAGAGAGCCATGGATAGAGTATATGTTGCAAGATGGTTTATTCTTTAAAAATAGTAAACTTTGTATTCCCAAATGTTCCATGAGAGAGAACCTGATACAGGAGAAACGAGGGATGGCAGGTCACTTTGGAAGTGATAAAACCTTTGGGTAGTTGAGCAATTTTTATTTTTGGCCAAAGATGAGGTCTGAAGTCAAAAAATTTGTCAGCATATGTAGGGTATGCCAACATGCCAAGGGGAGAAGCCAAAACACAGGCTTATACACACCATTTCCTATTCCAACTAGGCCTTGGGATTTTGTGAGTATGGATTTCATTTTGGGTTTTCCAAAAACTCAGAAGGGAAATGATTCTATTTTTGTAGTTGTGGATAGATTTACTAAGATGGCACATTTCATTCCATGTTATAAGACTAGTGATGCCACACACATTGCTAACCTGTTTTTCAGTGAAGTTGTGAAACTACATGGTTTACCTAGGAGCATTGTATCTGACAGAGATGTAAAGTTCACAGGTCATTTCTGGAGGACCTTATGGAAGAATTTGGGAACCAAGTTGAACTTCAGTTCAACATATCATCCACAGTATGATGGCCAAACTGAGGTGGTAAATAGGAGTCTGGGCAACATGTTGAGAAGTCTGAGTGGATAAAATACAAAGCAGTGGGACAAAGTGCTAGCTCAAGCCTAGTTTGCATATAACGACTCACCAAACCGAAGTACAGGAATGATCCCATATTCCAAATTTTGTATGGAATGCATCCAAGAGGAGTGTGTGAACTTCGTGATTTGGGTCAACTGGAGAAGAGAAGTGTAGATGGAGAGGAGTTTGCAACAAGGATTAGTGAACTAAAAGAGCAAGTTAATGTCAAGTCACAACAAAGTAACAATGGTTACTAAACCAGGGCAGATTCCAAGAGAAGAGAGAAAAAATATGAGGTGGGAGATTTGGTTTTAGCACATCTAAGGAAAGAGAGATTTCCAAAAGGAGAGTATAACAAGATGAAGATGAAAAGATTGGACCCTGTAGGATACTCATAAAGTTTTCAGCAAATGCTTATGAACTGGAAATTCCAACAGGGATTGGTATATCACCTATTTTCAATGTTGCAGACTTGTATACTTATGTGACAGATGATACGGGACAAGTGACAGAAGTGGGAGATCTTCAGTGGCTGAAGCAGATGCCTATGGCCCAACCATCAGAAGCTGAGTCTATTTTGGATACTAGAGTGGAAAATAGTACCAGACAGAGAGACTACCTGGAGCACTTGATCAAGAGGAAAGGACATCTCGTAGAAGATTCTGGATGGATGCTGAAGAATTGGAGAAAAAATGGTTTCTCTGTAACTGATCTACTAAATAGGGGTTCAGAATTTTTAACCTTGGGAGTCTGATGCAGGAGCATCAATGCTGAGTCAACAATGTGATTATGTGTTCACATGTTGTGACTAGCAGGAGGACGAGTTGTCATGAAGGAGATTCATTTTGTTAACTAGTTTGGAATATCTGCAAGTGGGTAACCAAATAGTGCATTGTCATTTTTTGAGGAGGTAGAACAAAGTGGCGAGTTGATGCTCCCTACGTGGAGATCAAGCCAGTTATCTAGTTAGTTGAATAATGATAGTGACCCCTTCAGTGAGGGAGGAGAATCTGTTAGGAGTTTGTTGGTGGTTCGGCCATTCTATTTTGGGGGAGCCGAAGGGATAAAAAGGGTAGAGCTGAATAAGAAATGGATTGGTCATTTTGGGTTCATAGGTCGGTAAGTAGAAGTGAGAGTTCTGCGTGGGGAAGAGTCGGTGAGATATTTTCCTACACACCAGAGGAAAATACGACTATATAGATGTTGTTTTTCTTTCACTTAATGAAATTAGTAAGTTCTTTGTGTTAATGGCATTACTCTACATTTGAATGATAAGCTTAGATTCCATCGGGTAGGGTTGTGTGTGAATGATGACCTGATACCTATGTGAATAAATATTTGTCTTCGTGTTTGTATGAACGGTAAGAATACCCAAGCCTTTGTAAACTGACTATTAACACGTAGCTGAGATAATCTCTTGTTGTATTTAGTTCCCATTAGATAAGAACAAAGAATCGAACTGGATTGATTGACTCTCTGATCAATCAGTGAAGAAATCGTAGAGTGTAGTCGAATCAACTAAACGGAGGTTGGACGGCTCAGATCAAATCCGAAAGGAAGATCGATGATGGCGAAAGAACCAATCAAGTGAATGTACGCAGGAAGTGGCATTTTTGAAACCCAATGTGAAGTGTTCCGCATTGATCAAGATCAACGGACGAGATTCCATCCACAATAGATCGACAGTTGCATAGCCTTCCGTGGGAGAAAGAAGCGCAGGAGTTAATGACGAGAGGTTGTGGAAGCCGCATTGCGAAATAGTTATTGTGGAAGTGTTTTCGAGAAATCACGAAGCACACACCTGCAAGATGTGGAAAGGATCATGCAGAAGGGAAGTTGCAGAAGTCGCGTTGTGGAAAGGCGTTTGTGGGAGGATTGTTGCGGAAGAACGCTACAATTGCGGAAAGGTGTTGCTTCTGCAAGGGCATTGTGGAAGGTTAGTTCTGATTGTCAAAACCTTGCGAAAAGCCATTTTGAAGGGGAAAGCTGCAGTGGAGAAGAACCTAGTTGGTTTTTAGCTAAGGTTGGGGATTCGACTTCAAAGGATCACCTTATTTCCTGGGAAGGTGCAGGTTGGACGAGATGTGGTCATTCCCCCCTACACCAGCCAATCCACAAGAGGAAGTTTGGATTGTCGTCTTCTGCTAGGATCAATTGATTCCTAGCATGAAAACAACCCTTTACTACTACACATTCATACTGGCACTCTATCTCTACAAAAATGTTCCTTGAGTGACCTTCGAGTGCCATCATAGCACCTTTGTCTACCTAAAACACTTGATGAATTTTACACATGTATGGTTGTAGGCGACAATCATCAATAAACTATAGTCTTGTGGGTGAGGAAAAGCGTCAATATTGGATGATACAAGAAGTGGAACTCATTGACCTCCCTACACCCATATCTGATACATTTAAAAGAAGGGGATATTCTTCTCAAATATTGAAGGAAACAATTGGATTGGGGTTTCCTTCGATATCGACATCATCTTGTTTTCCTCTTTGACGGTGATGCAAACCTCCTAGGATGATATAACTCATTGGATAAATTTTGATCCTTGAATTGGATATGGAGTGAGTTCTCTATCTCCTTTAGGCTTCACTTTCTACACACTTTTCTTGGATGTATGGTTCCTAGGGTGAATTTCTAGATGAAACCATCAACACCTTTCTTCATAATGTCCACTCAAATTGTATTGTTGGAAAAAGTTGTTAGTGTTGTTGTATGTGCTTCTTGACATACCATTTTTCTCCCCATGTCTCTGAATTCATTGTTTCTTTGGAAAAAAATTATTTTCATTCCTCTTCTAAAAACAGTACATATTATGGCATGTGAATTGCTTCTCCTAGAAAGATTCAACACATTGTCCTTTAGTCCCACAGAATGAACATAGATCTAAGTATCAATAGTTGGAAATGCTACGGTATCTTCTCTTTGCAACAATGAAAAATAAGAGATGCATTTATACATACATCTTGATTTTCTTCTTTGTTTCTACTAAATATATTCATGCTTTTAAGTCCTAGTGTAGACTAAGTCTTTCCATTTTTCTCATCATCTTCCTTCTACAATCTGCCACAATAAAGATGGACTAGGAGTGTGCATCCCTCTTCCTCCACTATTGTACTTTCCTATGATAAGAAAGAAAATTATTTCTTGTATTTTTCCTTTCACCAACATGATCTTGGTGTTCATGACCTTTTCCTCGATGCCATTAAACCTAATTGTACATGATTAACCCTCATTTTATATATAATGGGGCTTAATTTGCATCATCTTCTCTTTCCTAGCCCTTGTCCATCATAGTTGATTTTCCTTAGTATCTTGGAACCAATGTCCCTTTTATGCTTTTGAAAATCACCAAAATTTTCTTGAGAAAGCTCTTAAAGTGAAATTACAAGATTCATCTCAGTGGTATTGGCTTCAAGAGTGGAAATGGAAGGTTGATCTTATTCCTTAGTCTCTTTTACATTTGATTATATATTTTATAATGTTTCCTCCTTCTCTTCCAACTCATAGTGTACCTGAACCATCATCTGAGTGATTTTTTCGTGCTACCATATATCCATTTGAATGGACTACTCTCTCAATTGTACAATATGAATGCTATGCTTTTCCCTCTATATCATGACAATAACGAGGGATTATTGGTGTTCATCAAATCAATTATTAAGAAATGCAAATAATTTTATAGATATCTCAAGGTTCTTTTCAATCTCTTTCATATGTTTATCATACATATGGGCCTTCCCTTTTAAGTGCTTATTCTCTTCTTGAAGTTGAGAATTGATGGCATATAGGTATTCCAACCCTTGTTTTCTTTACACATGTTAATTTTTATTTCTCTTCAAAATTTTGGCAATTATGTCACATTCAATGATTTTATTCATCTGATACCTTAATATCCATAAACAAGAAACTTGTATCCCACTTGCTTCACCAACATGAACCCTCTATGGAAATAAAATATAATCTCAATTTCTATGTCTTATGGAGAGATATTTGCTTTTTGAATTGAATCTTAGGCCTATGTTCTAGATTACAAGCCTAGATGCAAATGTCTCTACAACATTGTCCAAGATTGATTATAAGGCTTGTTCTTGGGTATAATTTATACACAAACAACTATTTAATAATGACAATAATAATCAAGACTCTAAAATGGTTTCTCTTTTGTTTGCCACCATGCCAATGCATAGATCTTGACAATGATTCTTGGGTCTAAAACGTGTTCTTGATTTTTGTCTTTATAGCCAAGACAAGTACTAAGTGACTCTCTCTCTAAGTTTAATTTCCTATAACTAGCCTCCATTTGGATCCCACCAATATTATTGAATGACAAATCTACTAAAACTTGCTCCATGTTTTATCAATTTCTCACACAAATCTCACATGAAGTGGCTCGATTCAATGTAAATGCTCATAGCTTCATAATTGTGATGTCTTCATTATGAACTACTCTAGCTACTTGTGGTACTCTTATTTTTTATCTATATAATGCTTGAATAGACTCTGTTTGATAATCTAGATTCATGTGCTTGAACTATCTTGTCTTGAATATGCATAGCTCAATGCAAATCAATCTCATTTAATATTGAACAATTTGTTTTATTAATGTCCATCCATTCATTAAAACATGTGCACACACACACACACATAAGGTAAATGCTATTCCAACAATATGAGTTTTGGATTCATAAAAAGATGGTCAATGAGATAAATTTATCTATACCTAGAAATGAAAATTGATACGTCCAACAAAGGAGTTATACATGGATGCTAGGATTAAACATTAATGTTTGTTTGTAATTACAATTGTTGAATCAATCGAGGATTCATTCACATAACTCATTGTACAACAAGATTCCAGTTCCCACTTCCCACTTCTCATGTAACCAATAACTCAAAAACCCACCTAATTACTTATAGGACCCTGGTTGACAGGAGGCATTTAGCCAAAATACTTAAGGCCTATGAGTGAGATCAATCATTTGTAAAGATAACAACAATCCCATCAAAACCCAATACAAGATGTTGTAGGTACGAGCCAAATTATCAAAATGATAGTGTTGATATGTAAGAAGAGGATCCTAAGAAGAGACCAAAATGGTGGGAAAAAAGCATTGGAGATGTTTTGTTAGATGAGATGAGGGCACTCGAATGACCAATAAGAGGTAAAAAATCTGATATAGTCAATTATGTTGCGATAGTTAACATTAGAACTTATATGAACCTTAAGAATATGAAGAGGCCAAAAGAAGCCAAGAATGGGAGAAGACCATGCAAGCTAAACATGAGACTCTAATGGAAAATTAGATATGAGTTCTTACAAAGATACTCATGTACCACACTTTGTGGGCCACCTATTTTTCTAAACAATTATTTGTTTTTTAATCAAGATGCATATGAGAGTATTGAGGACTATCTTGGTTTCTCTTAGGCCTCTCCCTTGAAAGAATAGATGTCAAATGTGATTATCAATATGCAAATGTTGTTACCACTATGCCAATACCATGGTGATAATGATGCAATTATGTACTAGATGTTTATATGGTTTAGTTGATGTATTAAATATATGATGAGTATAGCTATTAGTATCACACTTTCAAGTTGACGAGGGTGGTAGATTCTTGATTTATTTATGTACCATTGAACCTAGATATTGTTTAGCTGTCTTGCAAGGACTAGTACCCCCTTATATAGGTTCATATTATGGACATCCATCCATCCATTTAATTTCACAATTATGGTATGCATCATTGGTCTAAGGTTGATAAAATTGAGCTCTTGACCTCCCCTCCATGACCCCTTCATTGCAAAGACCTCCTAGTTTTGCCTTGTTTCTCGAGCAATGTTGTGTTCCAATTATGTTTTATGATGACATCGTGTATTTATGATTGTAAATCCCTATGGATTGAATGTGTTAAAGGGGGTGAGTACTTGTGGAGCAATGATATTCCTATTCTGTTGGCATGTAATTCCTTTCCCTTCCTATGACCAAAAAATAAATGAGGGAATATAAAGAAGCTCCTAGTCCAATACTCCTTGTGTTGTCACCAGTTTTGTTCTACAATTTGCTCAAGATTTTTGCTATTAAGGTGATTATTCAATGGCATATTGCGCAATCGAAGCTCCTCAAAGGATTGATTGTGTTGCATTCAATTACAATTTCTTGAAAGATTGAAGCCCAGTGTTTTATTTGTGGCTGGAGTTTACATTAATAAAAAGAAGAGACTATTCGCAGTTCGTCCCAGGTTGAATTTTACGCAGATAGTTAGAAATTATTTATGGTTTTGAGATTTATAATTTTTTTTGCACCAATCTTAAAGGCGTGATAGATGATGGTAGCTCAGTAGTTGTTTAGCAGCTTCATTATTTTGAAGAGGGGAACTTGTTGATGTTCATACAGATTAAATTGTCAAGTGACTACGGAAGGCTTCATCATCCTATTATGAAACTCCATGAATGCAATTAGTTTCAAATGTGACTGGAAAGCTGACAAAAGGATAATGGCATAAATGAAGAGTTAGACAAGATCTTGTCTTTGGGTTTTGATTTTGTTGTAATGTGGTCATCATATAAGGAATTATGCAGTTCATGTTTGGAAGCAGTCAATCCATTTTTTGTGTGGATCAATTCATATTGGAAGTGGATCGATTCTTCTCTTTAATGTGCTTGGATCACTTTTTCTTATTAATTAATTGATCTACATATGTAATAACAAATGAAGAACAGCTAGCAGATTTTCTAGCAGCGACAGAATTCCAGGTGTTAATTGATGACAGAGTATCATGAGAATCGAGCTTCTTAACAAGTTTTATCTTCATTTTTAATCAAATTCCATATTTCTAGGTTGATGTATCAGGCATATAATCAACAATTAGAAGCTTGATATTATCGTTCCCATATTTTCAAGAATTTAGTCAGTCAAAGGGTCATCTCCAGCATTTTAAGGTATTAAGACAATCAATTACAAATGGTAGAGCATGAGAGTTATTCCTGACTTCCAGGCATCAAGATATCATTCAAAATCACAAGATTAACACTTAAAGCTCCATTTCAGCAGTTCCAGAATTCTAGGATTTGGTTCAGTATCTTCATTCAATCTCATCCTTTCCAAATTTCTAGGGATTTGATCAACATAAATGGGAAGCAATCAAACTTTCAAAGGATACAGAAAGAAAAATGCAGGTGATAGAGCATCTATAAGTCCATATGTTTAGATAGAAAGTGAGTTTGTTCCAGATTTATGTGGTTGTTTTCAGATTTATTGCAAGGTTGATAGGATTTGATTCCTAAAGGATGATAACAACTCTTATCATGTAATGGTTATAAATTTCATAATTAGTGATGTAATAGGCAGAGAGTGAGTTCCATCCAAGGGCTGAGGCAGGGTTAGAACAGACTGCTACTGTTGATTGTAGCCATGTTTGCATTTTGTATCTCTTAATATGAAATGACTGCTTTGAAATGATTATGATCAATTGAGCCTTGTTTTGCTTTAATAATTGAATTACATGCTATTCATGATTTTGTTTTGTGTATGGTCATATTCATCTATGCCAGAATTCTTATGATGCACATGAAATTATCTTTAGATATCTGATGCAGAACCTGACTCATTTGTTTTATAAATTCATGCTCATAAGCTTTCCTATTACTATACTTTACAGTGATACACTTCCTGCAGTTTAGTCTTCTATCCTAGCTTGATCTCTGTTATGTTTACAAACTGCCATTCCTAGCTATCCCTTACATATTACTAAGATTTCACTAGCCATACTCCTTCAGTAGTCAAGATGCATCTTTTAGTCATAACATCTTCTGGCGTCGTTGCTGGGGAACGGATGAACGAAGACATACTTCCCAGGGCTGTACGACAACGAATATATCCATTCTTTGATGGTGAACAAGGGTTGGTGACATACTGACTGAAATATTCACTTGCTGACTCCACTGGTTTCAAAATGGCATATTTAGTGGTTGATCAAGTTGCTTCATGTACCAAGACAACAAGGTTTGAGGAAGATCCTATTTCTTTTCAAGATTTTCAAGAATGGATGAGTACGTTTTCTAATGATGAATGGGAACAAGTTTCTTCTGCAACTATATCTTCTTATTTGGCTACTCTCAATATTTCAATGAAGAGGATAAACTTTGTTTTTTGAAGAAGCTTCTTAAAACACTCGAGTTGGAGTATGAAATTTTGGTGATTCATAAAAATTCCCAAAAATTTTCTGAGATTAACATTTCTAATGATCAATATGAAGGTATGTGTGAGGCCTTGAATAAAGAATTAAATCAGCATATCTTAGAAAGCAAAAAGTGGTTTTCAGATGATTGTATTGCTTTTATGGAAATAGTGAGGTCAGAGCTTATCCAAAGGCATTTCACTTATCTTGAATAAGAAACAGAGATATTTAATCAAAACATGGTTTTTAATTGTTTTTACGATCCAGTCGCTGCTTATCTGGAGGTTTTTATCAACTCAAGTTATTCATCCTTGTTCAGCTATAACTATGGGTTTCACATTCATGATCAGTTGCCTATAAATTCTTCAATCTTTATTTTACAGAAGCATATTCCAGGACTTCAATTGCTAAGTCAGTTTTTAACCTGGTCTCATTGGAAATAGAATTACACTTGATCAGCCAGAGTTGAGCTGATTACATTAGTACTTGTTTATAAATAAGCTCCCATTTCTGAGCATATTGTTTTCAGTTTGTAGTTCCTTTTTCAGCAATTCAGTTTGCAATTTGATTTTTAGTTAGAGTTGGACAATAAGCTAATAGAATAAAGACTCCAGCCCAATGGAAAATGGCATTGGTATTTTCAGCTTTCAGTGAGTGGTAAGCAGAGCATTGTTACAGCTTGCAGAGATGGATTGGAAAAGGCACAGGGTCTACTTGTTCTTGGCAGCTCACAGGGAGCATGCCATCCCCATCCAGAGCCAAATTTTTTCACCAGGTTTGTCCTACAATTTGCTCAAGCTTTTTGCTATTAAGGTGATTAGTCAATGGCATATTTCCCAATCAAAGCTCTTCAAAGGATTGATTGTGTTGCATTCAATTACAATTTCTTGAAAGACTGAAGCCCAGTGTTTTATTCGTGGCTGGAGTTTACATCAATAAAAAGAAGAGAATATTCATAGTTTGTCCTAGGTTGAATTTTAAGCAAACAGTTAGAAATTATTTATGGTTTGGAGATTTATAATTGTTGTTGCACCAATCTTAAAGGCGTAACAGATGATGGTAGCTCAGCAGCTATTTAGCAGCTTCATTATTTTGAAAAGGGGAACTTGTTGGTGTTCATACATATTAAATTGTCAAGTGACTACAAAAGGCTTCATCATACTATTATGAAACTCCATGAACGCAACCAGTTTCAAATGTGATTGGAAAGCTGAAAAAAGGATAATGGCATAAATGAACAGTTAGACAAGATCTTGTCTTTGGGTTTTGATTTTGTTGTAATGTGGTCATCATATAAGGAATTATGTAGTTCATATTTGGAAGCAGTCAATCCATTTTTTGTGTGGATCAATTCGTATTGGAAGTGGATTGATTCTTCTCTTTAATATGCTTGGATCGTTTTTTCTTATTAATTAACTGATCTACATATGTAATAACAAATGAAGAACAACTAGAATATTTTCTAACATCGGAAGAATTCTAGGTGTTAATTGATGACAGAGTATCATGAGAATCGATCTTCTTAACAAGTTTTATCTTCATTTTTAATCAAATTCCAGATTTCTAGGTCGATGTATCAGGCATATAATCAACAATTAGAAGCTTGATCTTATCGTTCTCATATTTTCAAGAATTTAGTCAGTCAAAGGGTCGTCTCCAGCATTTTAAGGTATCAAGACAATCAATTACAAATGGCAGAGCATGAGAGTTATTCCTGACTTCCATGCATCGAGATATCATTCAAAACCACAAGATTAACACTTAAAGCTCCATTTCAGCAGTTCCATAATTCCAGGTTTTGGTTCAATATATTCATTCAATCTCATCATTTCCAAATTTGTAGGGATTTGATCAACATAAACGGGAAGCAATCAAACTTTCAAAGGATACATAAAGAAAAATGTAGGTGACAGAGCATCTATAAGTCCAGATGTTTATATAGAAAGTGAGTTTGTTCCAGATCTATGTGGTTGTTTTCAGATTTATTGCAAGGTTGATAGGATTTGATTCCTAAAGGCTGATAACGGCTCTTATCATGTAATGGTTATAAATTTCATAATTAGTGATGTAATAGGAGGAGAGAGAGTTCCATCCAAAGGCTTAGGCAGGGTTAGAATAGACTGCTACTGTTGATTGCAGGCATGTATGCATTTTGTATCTCTTAATATGAAATAACTACTTTGAAATGATTATGATCAATTGATCCATGTTTGGGTTTAATAATTGAATTACATGCTATTCATGATTTTGTTCTGTGTATGGTATTATTCATCTATGCCAGAATTCTTATGATGCACATGAAATTATCTTTAGATATCTGATGCAGAACCTGACTCATTTCTTTTATAAATTCATGCTCGTAGGCTTACTGTACTTTACAGTGATACACTTCCTGCAGTTTAGTCTTCTATCCTAGCTTGATCTCTGTTATGTTTACAAACTTCCATTCCTAGTTATCCCTTACATATTACTAATATTTCACTATCCATACTCCTTCAGTAGTCAAGGTGCATTTTTAGTGATAACACCTTGTATCTGCAAAGTCAAATTCAAAGTTGAACACCAAGTTAAATAAAGAAAATCAAAGCAAGTACAAAATCTTTCCAATGAAGAAGGCCTTCAAAATCAAATCAAAGGCCAAGGTCTCCATAAAATAAAGAGTACAAGAATGAAGAGTCCAATAAAACAAAAGAAGACTAGTCCAAGAATACAAAGTCTAAGAAGGAGCTGAAATAAAAAGTCAAAGTCAAATGGGGGAAAGTTTGATTGCCAATGGTTAGGTGGGGGGTAATCTCACTACGCAATCACCCATTTGTGAGACACTTCCCTAATGTCTTCCTAAGTGGTGGAGATCACAAAGACTCCTTTATTCCCACATATTGAGTTAATCTAATCACCTTAGACCATTAATAATTTCACTTGTCTAACAATGGTTTTCCATCTAACTCACCCCACTGAATAAACTAATCCTTGCAACTACTTGAATGTTATCATAGGATTTGGTTAGTAGGAAAATACTTCCACTTAGAAACATGTTTGAATATGCTTGTTGTTTAGGTATATAATCACGTACACACAACTAGTTGTATGATGAATCAACTATAATGGTTAATAAAATTTTCTATGTATGGTCCACATGGACACCATTTGTTGCTGGTCTATTAGGGACAGTGACGATTATAGTGCATTTAATTTAAGTGCGAAAAAAATTTCCATGTATTCTTCAGATTATCAAAGTTCTAGAACTAGTGTGTCAGACCCCTAGGGGGTTGAAAGGTGGGTTATCCTTAGATTGAGTTCTACAAGGAATAATAATGATGTAAAAGCATATTTGGATACCCATTTGGCCAGTTACTTAGACTATTGAAGTCATATTTTAATAATTATCTCATATCATGGTCTTTCAAAATGGTGGTGGTATTCTCCTTAATGAATCAGGCGTTGATTTCCATGAACGTGCATGGGGATGTTCTAATTGATATTGTTAAGATCCGAGGGTAGAGATGGGCACCCAATTTTCCCTTATACAACCTCCAACCTTTGCATGTCAGTTTCTATATTCAATTTGGCTTGATCATAACAGGAGTTCCTCCGTAGACTTGGAATCCAAATCTACGGACTAAGATAGTTCACTTGAGTGGATTCTGCAGATATTGTGGAGGATGTCTTCCAGAGAAGGAGATGGGCACATTACCTGAGGAGAGAGGATCTCATTCAGACTCTAATATTCTGATTGAGTGTCTGATACTTTTAGGGTAGTCTTGGCTCAGTGTTTGAGGAAGGTCTATGAATATCAGAGCTCAGATCTGCTGAGATCTAATCCAATACGAGCATTTGACATCCAGAGGGGACGACGCACTTTTCCATGCAGAGGAAGGGCACATCTATCAGTTGAGTAGTTGGCCTTCTTCCATAGTAGAGCATATCAGAGTAGAGGGTTGAGAGAGGAAATAAAGCCAGAGCTACCTACAGACTAACTCAAATCCATACTGAATGCTAGGGCATATTTCCTTAGTGCATGCATCATTTGATGCATGCAGCTCTAGGGTATTGACCCATTCATGATTGAGTGTTACATCTGAGGTAACATTGTTGCGTTTTTCTTTCTCATATATTTCTCTGGGATCGAGATAGAATAAATCCCCCAAGATTGTTGATTTTCCCTGCTTGGGGATTCCAGGGTATATGCAGTGTTATCTGATTGATTTGAGCATTTCAGTGTTTATGTTGTAAAGAGATCTATAGTTGTCATTCTTATTTCATTATAGAATTATTGATATACAGAGACTCAAATAGCTTGAGATATCAGGGCTATCTAGAGGGAGTAGTGATCTGTGGATAAAATTTACAGATTTATCCTCCATTTTAACAATGACTTGGTGATTTTAGACACCTACGGAGATACTTTACTTATTCCAACTCTCTCATAGCATAGCATTCTCCATCTAGGGTCATTTCCAAGCTTAAAGAAGTAATTCAGTTTTAATTTAGGCTATTCCAGTCTTATGGTGAATTAATTGATGGTACGCCTAAATTTTTTATTTAAAAAATTCTAAGTTTGTGTCTAAAAATTAATTAAGAGGAAAAAATTGTTAAACATGTTCTAATTTGTCATTGAGGATGCACTTCTTAATTTAAAAAAAAAATATTTGCTTAATAAGCCTAAGTCAATGGCTCAAATTAGCCTCTTGCACACATGTTGAGGCAAATAAAGATGATTTGACACCTTGGCACATATGTGGAGGAAATCTAAGGGTCTAGAGAGCTCATTTCAACAAGCAATTAATTCCTAACCCTTGGATTGGTTGTTTCATCATCAAATCGTCCCTCATTGAAGAAAACATGTGGACAAGAGTGAATTAGTTGAGGATGGCTAATAATTGGTCAAAACATGAATCAAGAAAAACAAGCAATGGTTTTAAAAAACAACTCACGGTTTCATCTTTCAACACTTACAGTTTTTTCAAAACAAGCAATGGTTTTTTATTGTGAGTTTGAAAACAACCCATGGTATTGAGATTTTGTAATTATTTTATTGTAGATCCAAGGAAGGAACTTTTATCTAGATTGACATGGAAAATTGATGTAATATTTTATTTGTAAAAGGTTAATCTTGGCCCTTAATCAAGATAACCATATTTTCTCAAGATCATCACTTTGTAACTACCCTCCAAAACCCTATATGTTTTCTCTAGAAGGAAATTCAACCCCTCTAGCTTATTTAAAGAGGGAAAATTTGAGGTTTGGAGGAGAAATTTTTGGGCAAGTAATAAAATTATCCTATGATTTCTCTTGTTTACTAGTGACCTAGGCTATTCATTGGTGGATTTTGGATCATCTTGTGGAATATTTTGAATGGTGGAAAACCCATGAGGGTTTAGGGTAATTTCATTTTATTTGTTTTATGCTTATTAAAGTGCTAGATGATTGTTGAAACCATGTATTACATGTGAGTGGATTAATGTGTTTATTTCCATAATTAATTTGCATTCATTGAGTATTTTACTAAATTTTGATTGAGTGTGTGCAAGGATATATTGGTTGGTCCTCTTTAATTTTGCAGGTTTCACTCATTGGATTGGAGCTAAAGACATTGGAGTTGGATTGAACTATCAAGAAGGGGATTGTCTCATCCTCCAAACTCCCTTGGATTATCTCATTTTTCTTTTATTTTTTCGGACTCCCTTTTCCCTTTGATGTTCCCTGTAGGCGCTAACTATAGAGCTTACTAGGCGTTTAATTTTTTATTTATTTTGAATATCTTCTAATCCTTTAATCTAAGCTTATATTTTACTGTGTAGACGCTTGGATCGATCCAAAGGGAAAAATTATTTAAGAGGGAAATTTTATTGGCCTCTTGGATCTAACTTCAATCTGTAAGAGTTACCAAAACCCTCATAACCAACACCTGAAACCAGTAAGCCTTCATATTTTTAGATCCAAGTACTTAGATCTTAATTGAATATATTCTACTTATTTATGTTGTTGGTTTAAATTTTATTATTCATTTTTATCTAAGTGTTGATTTGATTATTTAGAATAATTTTATCCTTGTGTATTAAAATCCGACTTTCTAGGGTTAGATTTTTCTACATGCTCACTATGGTTAGTTAAAATCTTAAACTCAATCTAGCTCTCTTATCCCATAATTTTGATTTCAATGTCCTTAATTTGATTCATTGTATGATTAGTTATGTTCACCATTACTTTCGGAGGATGATAATTCTTTGATCTAATTCACTTTAAGGAAAATTTGGGCCTCACAAGGTTGAAGTTATGCATATTTTTATAACACCAAAATCAAGACACCTCTAGTGGATCGGCCTCCTTATTTTTCTTAAATAAGCTCATAGGTGATAGTGTCCAAATCTAAAATTTAATGATACGAATTTGTTTATTAGTGAGGATTCCATCATTCTGATATAAAGCCCAATAATTGCTTTAATATAGTTCAACAAAACTCATATATTATATCATTATGGCATCACTCTTAAACTGGAGCTTAACATGATGTGATAGATCTAAAAAATATCCAATAACTTGGTGAGTTTGACCTTCTCAAGATAAATCATTCTTCTTAAGTAATAAATGATTGATTAAATCTTTGATTGATGACTTGGATCGTTCTTCTTAAGTAATAAGATATACGTTTGATATTAAGAAAATAGTATTCTTTTTATCCTTTATAATTTGGTTGTAACAAGGGGCTGAGGCTCTAGATCTAGTGGTTGGTCCATATGGTTCCTACGTCAGAGACCAGGGTTCAACTCCTGCCCCTCCATACGGGACCTGTCGCTGTCACCTCTGAACGCGCTATACCTTCCTACTCGCTAGTGAACTGGTTCCAAATTAAGACTGACCCCAGCCCGTGGTTTGTAAGTCAGCCGGCTCGGTTGACGGAGCTCAAAAGGGGGGATCCGGCTAGTTCCACGGCTACGAAAAAAAGAAAAAGAAAAAAAAAGTTGGCTGTAACAACCCTTTCACTCTTCATTATCACTTGGAAAACATTGTTTCACTTCACATATTTTCACTTGAAAAGGTGTCGTTAGTTAATATAATTAGCATTTCAGAACTTTATATGAGAATCATTTTTATGGACTATCAAATACTTTCGAGTGCTTGAGTTAGTCTTTGATGTGAATGATGCATAGATCCAAAAGTTGGTATTTAAATACTACCAGCCTAGATCCAAATCCTAGGCTCTATCAAGCACCGAGAGGGATCAAATCTCCCGAGGTGGAAACCTCTCCTCGCAAAACTCCTTGAGTGAAATACCTGAGAAGAGGGTTGCACCTCGGGAGATTTGATCCCTCTCGACGCTTGATAGAGCCTAGGATTTGGATCTAGGCTGGTTTCAGTCGGGTGGTGACACAAAACTGGAGTTTGATCAGCATTGTAAGGAGCAGGTTAAGTTGAAAACACATATACATTTACGAGGATTATTATAATGTAAGTAATAAGTATTTAGGATTGAGTAAATTGTTAAACTGGAGAATAGAGAAAATTCGCCTAACTTTTTTTTTAGATTCTTTTTTGTTGATCTGCATTTTGTTTTGTTTGTTCTTTTTCTTATTCTTCCGCAATTTCGTCATTTCGTACATTTTGATTTATTTGTTGTTCTGCAAACTGATTTTTTTTGTTCTTCAAATTAATTCAACTTTCTCTCTCGATACGCTCTTTGTCGATCAACGTTTCATTTTCTTTGTTCTTCTCCTTCTTCTGCTGTCAATTCACCTAAATTTTTTTTTCGATTTTCTTTTTGTTGAACTACGCTTTGTTTTGTTTGTTCTTCTCCTTCTTCTGTCGTCATTTTGTACATTTTGATTTATTTGTTATTCTGCAACTTGATTTCTTTGTTCTTCCAACTGCTTCAACTTTCTCTCTCGATACACTTTTTGTCGATCAACACATCGTTTTCTTTGTTCCTCTCATTCTTCTGCTTTCAATTCGTCTAACTTTCTTTTTCGATATTGTTTTTGTCGATCTGCATTTCGTTTTCTTCGTTCTTGTTGTTCTTCTGTTGTCATTTCGTCCAACTTCCTTTTTTGAAATTATTTTTGTTCTTCTTCTTTTCGTTTCAAGTCTTCTGCTCGTTCTTTTCTTCTTTGATATGTTTTACGATGTTCGGCATTCTGTATCTTTGGTTCTTCGTCAGTTTGTCTCATAGCATCTTCTGCATGCAGATCTTCCATTTCTAGTTTAGACTCTATATCAAAAAAGTCAAACATTAACATATACACTAAAATTTATGCATCGATGAAATTCACACTAAAATTTATGCATCCAAGAAATCTACACTGAAATCAATGCGTCCATGGTATAACAACTACCATGAAAATTATGCAATAAAAAACCCCATACACTGAAATCTATGCTTCCATACACTGAAATCAATGCATCCACAGAATAACATCTACACTAAAAAATATGCAATAAAAATCCCATACACTGAAATCTATGCGTCCATACACTGAAATCAATGCGTCCACATAGTAACATCTACACTGAAAAATATGCAATAAAAAAACTCCATACTCTAAAATCTATGCAAGTATAAAACTCACTTTACATGATAATGAAATTCAATATATTTATGAAATTCTATATTTTAAAAGAAAAAATAGATGATGTAGAAGGATTGAACCTTGGACCACACATCCATTATCCCAACACTCTTACAACTATACCACATGTAGTTCTTATTATACATAGTAAAGAACTTCTTTACTTATGTGCAAATATTAATATATATTTTAATTTTAACTTAAATTTAAATTTAAATTAAATGTTAATTTAATTTTAAATATAATTTCATGTAGTTCAAAATAGAACAATTTAAACATTGTTTTTTAAATATAATTTCATGTAGTTTAATATAGAACTTAAACATTGTTTTTGGAGATATTTTTAAACTCTAATATACTAAATTTCAAAACATTAACACAATAATATAACATTCATACTATCAAATAAAAAATATAAATAAAATAAATTTTATAATATAAAATCATTTTTTTAATATATAGATTTAAAATTTTATTATTGAAAACATATAAAAATGAAACATTTCATAATATTTTCTACTAAAACATTAACACAATAATATAACATTCATACTATCAAATAAAAAATATAAATAAAATAAAATTTATAATATAAAATCATTTTTTTAATATATAGATTTAAAATTTTATTATTGAAAACATATAAAAAATGAAACATTTCATAATATTTTCTACTAAAACATGAACACAATAATATAACATTCATACTATCAAATAAAAAATATAAATAAAATAAAATTTTTAATATAAAATCAGTTTTTTAATATATAGATTTAAAATTTTATTATTGAAAACATATAAAAAAAATGAAACATTTCATAATATTTTCAAAATAATATTTTCTTTTTTCAGCCGAAAAAAAAACGTACTATTGCTATTCCTTGAATCAAATAGTACAAAGATTTTCACCTTTTTTGTAAAAAGGTATATTCATCAAGTTCAAGACAGTATGTCCAAAGGACCCCAAACTATCATCATCAAAAGATTGTCCATGATAGACTATACAAAACTGAATGGACAAAGACATATTACAAAAAGTAAACTGTTCAAAAAATATCCTTGACTTGAACTTTCTAAAAGAAAAAGACTTCGCCACTTTCCAACAAGCTGGAGTCCATCCATTCTTCCCAAACAAGAAATCCTTCAGTGCCCAATAAAGCTTGCTTTGATAAGCCATCATCCTGACCATTGTGTTCACGGAAGATGTGGGAAAAGGAGATGTGTTCCTGCAAATCAATCTCCTCTTTAACACTCCTACACCAGTGGGAAAGTGCAATAACATTTAAATGATATTCTTTAGTTGCCCATTTGATAGTAACACGCGAATCTCCAAAGACCTTAATATTTACCAGCCCAAAGATGTTTGCACATTTCAGAACACACCACAGAGCTAAAAGCTCTACTTTCATATTACTACCATTACCACAATTGAGACAAAGAGTGTAAAAATGGCCCTCATTCAGATAAATAACTCCACCAGCAGCACAAAAACCGTTCTGTGCAGCCCCATCAAAAAATAGAATGGGTTGATCCACAATAAAAATAAACTGACCAATCCTTCTCTCCTCCACTTTTTTGGTAACAGCAGTATAATGTTGTGCTAAATTTAAGACAATAAGTCCACAAGCCACAACGTCAGGCACTTTATCTTGAAAGGTAACCAAATTCCGGAAGTACCAAAGGGCCCAAGATATAAGAATAGGAACCTGTAATGTCTCTTTTGAAGAACGAAACCAACTCAGCAGAGACTTACGAAAATCATCATTTTCCCATACCTTTGTGATTGCCAACTTCGAACAACAGAAATCCCAGAATTTTTTACCAAAGGAGCAAAAAACAAACAGATGATTGATAGATTCAGATTCCTCCTTACATAAGATACACCAATTTGGACCACACCAACCACGCTTTGTAAGATTGTCCCAAGTTTTCAAAGTTCCCTGTAAAGCATGCCATAAAAAACACTTGTGCTTTAAAGCAAGATTCCACTTCCAAATCTGTTTATACCACTAGTTCTGAGGAAAAACATACTTCTCTTGCATAATTCTGTCATAGGCTGTCTTGGCTGTAACTATTCCAGATTTTACATCCACACCATCCTATCATCTTGATCTGATAAAGAACAACCAACCGAACAAAGAGCACTGACATAGTTATCCCAAGTGATTGCATCCTCACCATCCAACCCCAAATCATTGGATTTTAACCAATATGAATGACCAGATAAATTCCTGATACTGTTTAAAGTAGTCAACCCATATATTTTTAAATAATCTAGGATTTTGTTTGAAAGACGAACAGAACCATCAATACCCAATATATTGTCTTTTCCCACCCTGATGGCTTTACCATTTCCCACCTGCCACTTCAAGTCACCAATGATCCAGCCAGAAACCTTAAGAAGCCCGTGCCATAATGGAGAGCAACCAAAACTCGAAGGCATATGCATTCTGATCCATTCAACCAAATTCATGTCAATATATTTCACAAAAGTAATCTTGGACCAAGGATTTTGATTAAAGAGACACCTCCAAAGGCTTTTAGTTCTGAGAGCCACGCTGAAAGATTTTAAATCCTTTATTCCCCAACCACCGAATCATTCAATCCTGGAGACCGATTCCCACCCAGTCATAAACAAAGAGGCCCAATCTATTCCACCAGTCTACAAAAAATTTAAAATCAATTTCCTGATGACATTTAAAATGTAGACAGGGATCTCAAGAAGAGACATCCAATAAACAGGAATCCCCAGCAGAACCTCTTTGATCAGAGTAAGCTTACCTCCCACAGAGAGCATTCTATATGCCCAGTGAGAGATACGAGCTTCTACTTTCCGAACTAGCCACCACCAATCCTTGATATGATAGTTGTTAGGTCTCAAGAAAAAACCTAAATATTTGAGCCCTTCATCTAAAGGGTGACAGATATAAGGCAAAATAGTAGAAATTTCCTTTCTTTTATCAGAATCCACATTATAATAATAGAAGCTTGACTTTGAAGAACTTACCTTCATCCCAGAAACACGACAGAAGCAATTCAAGATGTTCCTAAAGACCCCCCATTCTGCAACAGTAGCCAAACCGGCCAGCAGCACATCATCTACAAAAATCAGATGAGATAAAACACAACCAATCCCCAAATCAATGCCCTTGATTAAGCCATCCTGCTTGGCAAAGTTTAGCATCCTGCTAAGAGCATCGATAATCAAAAGGAACAATAAAGGGGATAAAGGACATCCTTGCTAGATTCCCCTCGAACACTGAAAAAAAGTTGAAGGCGAACCATTTATCAATATAGCAATGCTAGCTGAAGAGACACATGACATGATCCAATTAAGGATAAGAGGGGGAACCCCAATTTGGATCAATATAAGCCTTAAGAAATTCCAATTCACCCGTTCATATGCCTTTTCCAGATCTAATTTTAGAAGCATTGCACTGAATTTACGGCTTTTAATGGAGTGAAGAAGTTCCTGAGATGCCCCAATGGCATCATGAATCTGTCGATTATGCAGAAAACCAAACTGTTCTTCTGTAATATGTTCTGAGAGAGCTGATTTAATTCTTTGAGCAATAATTTTGGATACTAACTTGTAAGCCAGATTACAAAGGGCTATAGGCCTATAATCTCAAAATTTTGCAGGCTTGCCCTTTTTAGGTATCAGCGTAACAAAGGTGGAATTTAAAGCACCAGAAGAGAATCCCTGCAGCCTTGTATATTCCACCATACGCAAAATCTCAGGCCCCATAATCTCAAAGAAATGTGTATAAATCTCCATAGGCCACCCGTCAGGGCCAGGGCTTTTCTCACTAGCAAAAAGTTGCAAAGTATTCTCCACCTCCTCAAGTGTAACCTCCCTACCAAGAGCTACTGCATCATCATCATTAAAGAACCGGGGGAAGAGTTCTGCAATTCTAATCTGTTCCATCAGATCACACTTACCCTCATCTTTATAAATATTTCCAAAATGTTTAACAGCTTCCAATTTCAACGCCTCACCTCCTGAGCAAATGTTACCTTCAGAATCATTCAATTCCCAGATTGAATTCAGATTACGACGAGCCGAGGCAAAGGAATGGAAGAACTTAGCGTTTCGATCACCATGTTTGATCCACAAAGCCCTACTTTTAAACCTCCATTCCATCTCCTCCTGAAGAAGAATATCCTCTCTTTTCTTCTCAAGCAACTTAACCACCTCAAATTCTTCCCTTCTCAGCTCACCATTAAAATTTTCCTTATTAATCTTTTGAATTTCAGCTTCGAGAATAGCGAGATCTCTCTTATCAGATTCCTTCCTATGCTTGACCCATCCAATCACCACTCTTTTAAGACTTCGCATTTTGTTGCAGAAAATATCTAACGGGTTATCCCCATCAGCAACAGCAAAAACCAAAAAACCTTTCACCATTTTGCAGAAAGCTTCCTCTAACAGCCAGGAATTGTTAAATTTGAAAGGAACATTTGTTTTCACCCCATAATCATCAAACTGAAAAATGATAGGCCAGTGATCGGACACTTTTTTCCCATGGATCCAGGAACGATATCTTTGAAATTTTTCCAACAAAGAAGCCTTGACCAAGAAACGATCAAGACGCTTATGTACACCATCTTCACCCCCTCTACCGTTACTCCAGGAAGGGCACAATTTAGAAGGCGCAACATCAATTAATTCATGATCCAACAATAGGTTACTGAAATAATCTGCCAAGGGATCCATTCTAGATTTTTTCCCCCAAATTTCCGAAGGTGACTTTGTAAAATTTAAGTCACCTGCAAAAATAAGACTCTCATCATTCAATAGTCCAGAACCCGAAAGAGAATCCCAAAAGTTCTGCCTATTTGAATATGGATCATAACAGTTGAAAACCGATAAACAAAAGTTCTGGCCAACACAATAGCCCTTCAATAGAATCCCCCAAGCAGTCCTGAATGCTTTGAAAATAAATAACTAAGGGTTCCATGCAACAACCAAACCCCCTGAAAGACTAGAAGCATCCACAGTAGAGACCTCCCAATTTGGCGGATACTTCCAATTTTTGTAACAGCATCAGTACAAGAACACATAGTTTCTTGAATTAAAACAATACCTGGACTCGTAGCAAGGAAAAGGTTGGATAGGGCCCTAGCCCTCAAAGCCCCACCCAACCCATGAACATTCAGAGAGATTAAAGACATTAAGAAATATCCACAATGGGCTTCTGTGCTCTAAGACCCAAAACATTAACATCTTCAAACCCACTGTCACCATCAAAAGATCCTCCATTCTGCAATGGCCCAGGATCAAGAGCTTTTTTCTTTTTCTCCCCCTTTTTAATAGTCATATTCTGAAATTTAGGAGGAATAGACAACACATTTGAATCCCGAGAAGGGTTTTTTGAAAAAATATCAATAGGGACCAAATCAAACCCCCCCTGGAACCACAGTCCTCCAAGCCAGCAGATACCACAACATCCACAGGTTTATCAGAAAGGTTGACAACCGACTCGCAAACAAGGAGAACAGGGGAAGTAATGAAAGAAGAGTCCGAAACATTCAGAACCTCCCCACATAAAAGAACATCCAAGGAAGAACTAGGGCACATAATAGTAGGGCAAGAATCAACCCCTATGACAGGATCAGGACTACTAACAACCCTAGAGGGCCCAGGGACAGTCACAGGTTTGGAAAAACCATGCCTCAAATGTACAACCCCCAAATAAATCCTCCTATCTAAATCCACCTCTTTATCAGAAATAAAATCTAACTCCGCTTTAGAAAGCTCAGAATAAGCAGATTCCGGAGGAACTATCAACTTACCAGAAATTGGAGTCTTCGGGGAAGCCGTCTTCGGGGGAGCAGAAGCATAATGTGGAGAGCTAAATGGTTTCCGACGACTCGAATCCTTCGGAGAAGACAGAAGCTTAGGGCATTTAGCTTGAATGTGCCCTACCTCACGACAGTGAAAGCAGCGAAATGATATTCTATAGAAATCCAGCTGTTGAGTCCAGCTTCGATCTCCCCAAACAATCTCAATAGCAGCCTGCAAGCCCAAACTCAAATCTAATTCCACTAAAACCTTTGCATAGCGTCTATCAATTCCAAAGATAGAGTTTTTGTCCACCCTGATGCACTTACCCACTGAATTTTCCAACCCAACCACAGTATCCTCCGTCCAAATTTCAATGGGGAGGTCGGGGGCAATCATCCAAAGATGACGAATACCTTGACGATCATGTATAGGGTCAAAAGCGACTTGCCAGCATTTAAGATTCAGTGAGCCATCCTTAAACAACCAGGTCCCCTCAAGAATCCGAGCCAAAGCCTCCAAACTGGGAAAAATAAACAGTATCCAATGATTTACCAGCATATTAATCCTCGGAGTATTACCCACAAGAGGCGTCCAATTTTTATTGACCCACTCGACAATTTCCGCCTTCGAGCCAGATGCAAACTCTAATATCCCAACCAAAGCTCTGTCCACCAGCATTCCAACCCTCTCCAAATTTGCACCAACAGGAATTACAAACCTCTCAACCTTCTCTCTGGCCTTGAGAGTCTTTTCCCACCACCTGTTTTTTGCTTTAGCACCAGCCAATTTAGGGTTTCTCCCATGCCCGCGAGCAGAGGGAAGAAGATCAGAAAGACATTCTCCAGAAGCAAACCCGAGGGAATGACAAGAAAGGGGATTAGACCCACCATCGTGTGAATTCATATCCCGGAAACCGGTCCAGCCGGTGAAGTCCACCACATGTCCAGTGCAGAAGGGCAATGAAGACACCTCCCACAAATGTAAACAGCTATCCCTACAAAACCATACAAATCCTAGGTGCCAGAAACTGGAGTGGACCCTAGCATGCAAAATGAAAGGTAAACGAAAATAAACCATAACCATAGACGACACCACCACATCCAAAACCAGCAGGATTTGCAGGCCAATCCTGCCAAAAATAATATTTTCTTATAATAACATTTATTAAGAAAAACTTTTATTATATTTTCTTGAAAATCACTTTTAAAAATTAATGAAAAAACGTTTATTTAAATTTAAAAGTTAATATACCATTCATCAACCATCCAATAAGAAAGCAAAAATGTCAACTCAACTTTTGCAATAAGACAAAATAACATTGTCAGAGTTGTTCATTGGAAAATCTAATGGATTTTGCATTTGAAATAAAATAATTCTTCTTTCTTCCACTCCATGCACAAAGTAGTTGTGTAAATGGGAGTCATATGAGAGTCATAATAAAGTAAGAACATATTTCGATTCATCCGAACATCCAGAAAATAAAAAATTAACCGGTCCAGAACTTGAAAAAATGCTCAAGATAAATCCTTCTCCTGCAAGGCATTAACACGGTTACAGTCATCCAATATTGCCCAGGTAGAACTTCAACGCTGCGCGGTCCATCTACTGTCATGATATGAAAAATTTTCCAAATTGATTCACAGAAATCTTTATCAAATCTCTACGAACGTCCTCTAATTTGGAGTGGACGCTGCTTTTCAAGAATATTGGAGTTGATTCCACTGCCAAAGTAAGGGAGAATCGAAGCCAGTCATTCTAGATTTTTCGATTTGGAGGAGGCTCTCTGGCATGGGAGGTAGAAATATAACCTCCACTTCATATATTATTTTACAATAGGCACTGTGGTCTCGGATGGCATGGAATGCCTTCAAGTATTGCTCGAGGTTTTGCATGTTGGGGAGGAAAGCTCGCAGAGGGGAGGTTTGCAGAGGGGAGGGAGGTTGAGAGGGAGGCGACGTGGAGGGGAGAAGGAGCAGGAGGGAAGGCTGGGGGGAGTTGGGGGGATCTGCATGGTGGAGCTGGGAGAGGAGGGGGGGCAGCTCAGGGAGGGGAGGATGCAGGGGAGGTCTACGGAGGGGAGGGAGGCTGAGAGGGAGGCGACGTGGAGGGGAGAAGGAGCAGGAGGGAAGGCTGGGGGCAGTTGGGGGGAGCTGCGTGGTGGAGCTGGGAGGGGAGGGGAGCAAGAGAGGGGAGGAGCTCCTGCATGGAGGAGCTGGGAGGGCTGCACAAAGCAGGAGAGCGGAGGTCTACGGAGGAGGGAGGAGCTCGCGCAGGAGGGCTATGTGGGGGAGGAGAGGGTCTGCGAATGGAGGTTCATGCTCCCTTCATGGAGGGGAGGATATGGGAGGTAGCAGAGGAGGGAGGTTTGGTATAGCATTTGTATTTTAATTTTAGACTCACAAGATCTCTTTCATATAAATGTTATTTATGGCAGACAATATCGACAAAGACTCACAAGATCTCGATCAATAATATCGACAAAGACTAACAAGATCTCTCTCATACAAATGTTATTTATAGCCGACAATATCGAAAAACACTCGACTCACAAAATATCCCTCATACTAACAACCGACAATATCGACAAACACTCTGCTCACAACATCCGGGCTGTAGAGCGCCTCTCGATGTAAAAAAGCAATGACATTTTAACTGGTCATTGTGATTACTGACTATTTTTTCACAAGAATCCTGAAGGCAGGGACTAATAAGGATAGCAGGGATTCTTGTAATCGACTTGCTGCCATTTCTATTTATTTGCACGAAAACCAAAGTATTTAACGAAACTTTTCTCGTCATCTTGTTTTCATCTTTTATTTCAAGATTTATTTCCACCAATGGTAATGATTAACCCTTATATCAACTAATAGAATTTTTTGTGGTCTTATTTGACCTCATCCCGAGGAAAGGGATTTTTGAAACTTCTATATTATGTTTAAAGACCGCAGATATTGGATATTACAGAAGTTTTAAGTAATGCTATAGAAATGCTATATATTACTCTAGCATTAATCAGTAAACATAAAATGTTCCGACTTTACATTAAGTCTAACTTGTACATTTTTTCTATTCCTAACTTGGCACGTTGCACCATGCATAGCGACCTAAACGCCTCACAACTTAGACACGTTCAAATCCTTATCCACCTATGTCACATGCACATGGACACATGTAGTGTGTCTTGCATGTCAGGATGTTGAAGTAGCTTTCATTGATTAGAGAATTCCAGGCCTATCGCTAGTAAAATTCATTGGAAGCTTAGAACCAAAAGCAGACTATATCTCCTAAAGAAGATCATTAGACACTTTGAAGGAAAGCTTGTAGCAAGATCTAACCACTCTCAATATCTATCTAGCAAAATTATTACGCTTGCTACAACTCCGTTTCTCCTACCTCCAGTGATCAAACTACACCTCCTGCACCAGAAGAGGGTGGGGGAATCAATTACAGTATCATCATGAATTTTTGTATCTCCTGAATTATATGAACTACCTGTAAATGTAAATTGGATAGATATAGTAGGTCATTTTAATCAAGCAAGGATTTTTTATTCCTACACTATTTGATCTCTACACAAATGAGTTAAAGCAACATCATAGAACAACTTGTGATAGCTAAGACTGACTAAAACTTGTAAGACACATAATTTGCAGTAGCTCTGGTAAGTGATGTCTTACCTGTACGAGGAGAACCCCAAGAGACTATTGAAGGAACAAGATCACAATCAAGCAATGAGCGAAGAATGCAATTCATACCTAGTAAATGGTCTTGCAGAGGAACGTACTAAATCTCTACCAGAGGTTGCGCAATTGTTAGATCAATGAGATGGATTAGGACAGAAGTTCAACCCACTGGTATATGATGGTATTGCAAAGGCATGAAATCTCTACCATATGTTACACAACTGTCAGATCAATGAGATGGATTGGTACGGAAGTTCACAACCCACATGTATATGATGGTCTTTCCAATTTGCATGATTTCTTAGGTGCAATGGAGGATACCGTTGCAGAAGAATACCAGATCCCTTCTCTCGATATGTCTTTCAGAGCCACACCTACTGGATGGTGGGACGTATTCTTTATGAAAGTGGGATAGTGCTGTTGGTCCTCTATTTTGTCCATTCGATGTACTATTTCCTAGCATTTAAAGTCTTAATGGGTCCAATAATAATCAGTTTTATGTGTCTTTTGAAGGTCAACATTGCTAAAAGCCATGGTAAGTAATTTTAATTATTTGATTGTTGTATTTTCTTATTTTTATGCATATGTTTTGGGTTTTAGGTTTCATTAAACCCTATGCTAATAATGATGTGGGTTTCTCTTCTACACAGGGTTCGTTTTGTTATTTGGCCAGCGTTCAAATGAGGAGATTTGGGGATTCGATCTACCATCAGGGCGTTTTTATTGGATCCACATCATCTTTAAGATGCTTTTGAAGATTGCTTCACTGTTATTTCAGGCACGATCTTTGGTGTTATTATCTTCTCTTAAATGATATGTGTATATCCTGGATCTGAGATGCCATTTTTGGCTCAGAATGGTTAAGATATTTTGAGTATTGTTATTCCTATCGATCCTTGTCTTCAGGACGATTTCACTCTGTATAATCTAGTATAAAAGTAGCCATGGAAACCCTAAGTGGGAGAATTTGTACAAACTCCATTTTTCTGAATATGATACAGCGTGTGTTTTCAGCAAACTTGTGATTTAAATGTGTGAGGCATTGAGGGCAGGGCCCACCTTCAACACCAAACTGCGATGCTTCAGTAGTGTGTGGTTTACAGTAATAGATTGGCGTTTGCATTGCTCATTTCACATTTTTCAGAGTATTAATGGTTTGCTCATCATTGATTAAAATAGAGTGCATGACTGTTAATGGTGTTCACTAGTTAATGGCATTGGATTTAGACTTCTCTAGATGCTGGATTGAATTGTTATATAAGAACTAGGGTATGCATAACTGTGTGCTTAATTTGGTATGAATTATGGTAGATTCAATTTTATGAAGCGTTATTAATCAGTTATATTTTATATTATCTATTCTACCAAACACAGTGTTATCAAGATAGCTACAGGAATGGTTTTAAACTTGACTGTAAAATGAATTCAGAATTGGTTTGGATTTAAATCTTTTCTTTCAATTTCCAGTATGAGTTGAGGTGAGTTTGATTTCAGTTGCTAGGAATTTGGTTTGTTGAAGAAAATAGAGTACATTTCATAGCGCCTCTTGTTATTAAAAATAGAACATGGCTTCCTCTCTTTAAATCTTTGAGCTCACAAACTGTAGGATAAGATCTGCATTTACAGTGGGTGTGTATTTAAAGATTGTAGTAGCATAGGGTTTTGATATATTGGTTTATTAGAATATTTAGGGTTTGTTAAATAAGAATTGAGATTGGTATTGAGCGTTGTCTTCTAGGATTGAATATTAGTTTCGCAATATATATATTTTCTGAAATCTTCCTTGACAGATCTGTTATTCGATTGCGAGATCTACAACATCTTGTCATATGCACTTTCATATATAGAACTCAAGACTAGTATATCAGCAGTAAATCGATTTGCCCTTGATGACATGCCTGTGAATATGTAATAGGTTTTGTTTTCAACAGTGATTCCAGGAATACTTGTATGGATTGAAGTATCATATTTGGCAGGGTTGTTGATTGGAATTAAGATATCAATTTAGCATATGCATTTGATTAATAATCGGTTAAATATATTTTTATAGATTGTAATTACAATAGCTTAGATTGCTGTAGATACCATTAATTGCTTTTAAATTGTTATAGCTTAAATTTGTATTCTTCTAGCAGGTTGTTTTAAATCATAGAATTATAATTTAAGAATTCCTCATTGGATGTTTTCAAGTTCAACAGTGAGATAGGGATTAGCAAATGAGTTCTCTTTTCTATAGTACAGATTTAGTAATCTCTAGTATTGGTCCTTTAGGGTTAGTCTCATTGTTGTTAGCAGTAGATTAGGGTTTCTCGAGGAAATGAGCATTAGGGTTAGTTTATCTGCACATATAGTGTAGCAGCTCGAAGTCTACGATTTCCCGGTTGATAAATTAAATTGAGGTGAATTAAATATCAATAAGTTTAACCAACAAGTGCTTGAGCGAGCACTTGAGCCTGGAATTACCTTTTGTGAACTATGACGAGGAAACATGAAAGGAATGTTGGGTTTTCCTTGGCTCAATAATCTCGAGGTTCTGATTTATTCCTTTTGAAAAAAGGTTCTACATCAGGAGATTTTCTTGAAGAATGGTTCTTTCACTAGAAGCTGAAATCTTGAAGGCAGCTCTGGTAGCCATCTCCAACTTTAATTTTGAAAATCATGGGACCTGTAGTTACCCTTCTCAATCTTGGAAAGCGCTTCAAACACCAGTCCACAAATTTGTATTCATGACTGAATCTGAGTGATCCATTTCCCTCTTGTGCAATTTCCTTCTAGTTGGAAAAGCATATCCTTGATTAAAATGTGAGGGGCATAGGAAATTATTTGGGATACAATCCATAATCCTTAAAATAATTTTAAGGCCTTTGTGGGGTGATTGATTATGCTTAGATTTATTCATATTTCTTTTCATTTACCTTATGCATTAAGTTTTTCTTAAATATTTTCCAACCTATCTGAGAAGCAAGCTCATTAACAAGGCCATTCAATCAACAAAACCAAGAAACCTCCATGTCATTGAGCATTTAGAGCCATCTCACTTCGAGCGTAGCACCAACATTTTTTCCCTTATAAGTGCTTAATACCAATACATCGCCTTTTCCAGTTGCTATTAAAGGCATATCTTAACTGACGACGAATCATTCTCAGGAAAACGACCAATTTACCTTTTGGATGGAGACCTAAATTTATGGCTTTGTTTCTCCACATCCAGGCATCAACCTGTATCAATGTCACACTTTCATCCCGTATCGACCACTCTTCAATAGAAGGCGCTTCCAGCTAGAAAATTTACACTATAGCAGAAGCACGATTTCCACAGATCTGAAGAGTAATGGCCATCAATTCCGTAGGCAGTAGGAAAATTTCTTCTCATGCAAGCAACCGGTGATCCTCACAAAAAGGACAGCAGATCTGGCAGGCAACCGATGAAGATATAAATATTTTTTTATTAGCTAGTAAACTCCAGCATCAGGATATGCATCCTCCTTTAACATCAAATAGATTACTCCCCACTGAAAAATTGTATTCTCTTATACTCTGCACTCTTGTAAGGTGAAGTCACCCTATAACATAGTTTTCTAGTGGATTTGGCCCCATGCTTTTAAAATGGTTGTTTAACAGAGTCTTTCCTCCGTCAATGAGGACAAGAAGGCTTTGTGATGCTATATTTTGCAAAAATTTCTTAAAACTGAAAATTAGTTTCAGAACGAGAAGGATTTGAATCGATTTGGAGAATTCTACTCATAAGTAAGCAAGATCTGGAGAATAAGGAATTAATAATCAATCTTCAATCACTGTCTCCGAAATTAACAATGGATGCTAATTTTTCTTTTACTTCATCAACTAACTGCCATGCATCTCACTATGATCTAGTCCAATCTATTTACACATAAGTCTCACTATGATCTAGTCCAGTCTATTTACACATAAGGCAGGGGCTAGCTGCTTTGCAGCCACCCTTGTTTGATCTCTACTGAGAGTAGAGAAAGATGATCTAAGCTTTTTCATGAGTAAAGGATTGAATGAAGTTTATGTCGATGATAATGCATATGTGCCTTAATGTACATACCTTAATGATTCATATGCAATAGTTTCTAGCTTTTAAATGAATTCACTATTTTTAGTATTTTTAGCGATAAGATATATAATTGGGTTGAAATTTAGTATTTATGTTTTCTTTATTTGAAAAGTGAAATTGGTTTGGACTCTATTTGTAAACTTCAAGCACAACAGATCTATGAGACAAAAACAACAGTTACTAGAGATGCATGCGGCAAATTGTGTGTCAAAACATTGATGCAAAAGGTTTACAACATTTCATGCATTATCATTAACTCAGATGATGTTTACAATGTGTAACAATGGCAATAATAGCCAAGCAATTCGAATCCTAGGGAGGTCATTCGAATTGAATAGATGAGAGTGGCTTACTGGTCAGTTAACACCACTCAACACATCATTTAACCACTTAACTACCATGTAATTGACTCTAACAGACTCTCAAACTATCTAACCAAGTCTGATTGAATCCAGAACTCAACTGAATGCCCAAAATTAGAGGAGGGTGCCTTTCTGACTTTAGTTAACTGAAATTTAGGTGAAATAACATGAGATTAGGTCAAAATGAGTAGGAGGGCGCCTTTCTAACTCCAATTAGGTTAATATAATAATAAATGTTGTCAGTTGGAATGATTAGGGTGCTTTAGTCATGCAAATCGCCCCAGTTGGCTCCCTAAATAATGGAGGAGGCCCAATTAACTGATATTGATGGCCCAGTTGACTCCCCGAATGAAGGAGGAGGCCCAGTTCACTGAACTGATGATCTTCTAATGATGTAAGCACATAATTGAGTCAAAATACTTAGGATGAGTGGTAAATTAGGTTGTTAAGCCCAAATAAATGATGTGATGTTGGAAAATGACTCCAACATCCCCCCCCTTAATCTAATATCATTTGGAGGAGTAAATAAAAATAATAAAAGGGCCCCAAAAACAAAGGCCATAGGTCACCCAATACAAAAATAATCCAAAAAATGCTAAAAAAACCTAAGTGAGGAAAGAGGGAAAAACCCAGTGGGAAAGAAACCCCCCCTAAAAGTGAACACTGAAGGATCTAATATGTCCTCACCATAGTAGAACTCACCCCCAACAGTGAACGAAGGTAAGAGAACTTCTTCTTAGTGAAGCTCTTGGTGAAGATGTCTGCAATTTGCTCTTCTGTAGGGCAATATTGTAGTACAATGGTTCTGTCATGCACAAACTCTCGGATGTAGTGCATGTGGATCTCGATATGCTTGGTCCTCTGTCTCTGAACTGGGTTTGTCAAGATCTTGATAGCACTCTAATTGTCACAAAAAATAACATTAGAAGTGGTGCTACCAATATCAAACTCTACCTCTGTTGAAGATAAGGCAATGGCAGCCTACTTTTTTCTTGACCAGCAAATAGTCCCTATGAAAGTCATGAAAACATATATGGAAGTGGACTTCCGATCAATGCTATCACCTGCCCAATATGAATCAGTGAATCCAACCAAATCAAGATCGGAATCCGCAACATAGTGATTTCCAAAATGTCACATACCTTGCACACAATGAAAGATCATTTTGGGTACCTTCCAGTGAAGCTCATGGGGTTGTTGCATGTACCTTGACATAGCACTCATAGTATAAGAAATATCAGGCCTAGAGTGTGTCAAATACAAAATACTTCCAACCAATTGTCAGTAAAGTGTAGAATCCACAAACGGTGTAGAATCACCATCCTCAAGATTGATTCCTGAGAGGAATGGGAATGGTGCCACTTTACATTCTGCCATATTGAACTTGTTTAGCACTTCCAAAGCATATTTTTGTTTTGAAATCATTATCCCATCAAAATTCTGAGTGATCTCAATACCAACAAACTGCTTTAGCAGATCTAAATCACTCATATCAAATGCTTGGTGTAAAGTGTTTTTTATAGTGCCGATCAAAGCAAGACTGCTTCTTGTAATCAACAGGTCATCAACATAAAGTACAATGATCAGAAAATTACCTTCATTCTTCTGTAGATACACATTCATATATAATTTGCATCTCCCAAAGTTTTGCGACAGAAGAAAGGAATCCATATTTGCATATCAAGCTCTCGGGGCTTGTTTTAAACCATACAAGGATTTCCTTAATATGAAAATAAGTACCGGATCTGATATTAACCTTCTGGCTGATTCATGTAGATATATTCCTGAAGATCCCCATGAATAAATGCACTCTTCACATCCATGTGGTGCACCTCCCAGTGCTTGGATGCGGAAATTGCAAAAACTAGGCGGATTGAGTCGATTTTTGCAACCAGTGCAAATTTTTTTGTGTAGCCCACACCTTGGACTTGTGAAAAAACTTTTTCCATGAATATTGATTTTTATTTTCAATTTGAACCATCAAAAGAAACCTTGATTCGGTAGACCCATTTGCATTGAACCAATTTCCTCCCAAGTGGAAGTGAAACTAGCTCCCATGCTACATTTTTCTTAAGAGAATTGTACTCTTCATCCATGGCGGTTTTCCATCTCAGATCTCAATGGGAATGGTAGTATAATTTTGGATCTGATCCAACCATCAAAAAACACTTTTCGAAAAAAAATGGATCGTCATATGAAATAGCCATACTTGCTCTTTGAAAGTCTATTTGAGTTATTCTTGGATCGACATGATTTCTAATGTTAGAACCAGTAGATGTGAGTCTTTTCTGCCCACTTTGGAAACTGAAGGGGATCATATGGATTTGAATCCAAAACTGATATTTCATGTTCATTAATATCATACATAATATCAGAAATATCATAACATAAACTTTCATTATCATCTCCCGAATCTTCTTCCGGAAGAGGAAGCAATTGGGAAATTTCTTCCTCCACTAGTTGTAGATCATGAAGCGGTTCTTCAAATTGGACACTTCTCTCGATGAATATTATTTTGGATATGATATCCATGAGTTTGTATCCTTTTTATTATTCAGTATATCCAATGAGGATGCACTCAGTACTTTTTGGTTCCAAATATCTTCTCTACTCAATCGAAATTCTAGCTCATGCAGTGACCCAAAAACCCTGAGATGTGACACATTGGGCTTGTGACCAGTCTAGGCTTCGAAAGGACTTTGAACTATTATGGATGAGTGTGGAACTATGTTTTTAATTTATGCAGCAACATTCATGGCCTCAGGCCAAATATTTGAATCCAAACCTTTCGACTCAAGCATACAAGTAGCCATCTCTTTCAATGCTCGGTTTTTCCTCTCCGCTACACCATTCTGTTGAGATGTGTAGGGGACTGTGTGCTGGATTTGAATTCCATTTTCTGCACAAAGTTGCAGAAGCTCAATTTTGATATATTCTCCACCATTATCATATCTGAGATATTTTAGCTTGCTCCTAATATCAGTCTCAACAAAAGCGTCGAAATTCTTGAATTTTTCAAACACTTCTGATTTGTTTTTGAGAAAGTAGACCCATGTAAATCTGGAAAAGTCATCAATGAATGTGAGAATATACCTTGATCCATTCATGGATGGATTTGGTAATGGACCACTAATATCACTGTGAATCATCCCCAAAATACAAGAAGATCTGCTAGCTTTTTCTTGATCAAACTTGTGCTCAGGATGCTTGCCAATGATGCAACCCTTGCATATCCCTTTTGAGGATTTAATGCTTGGAAGGCCTTCAACCATGGAATTATTGTGTCGAAGCTACAAATAGTTATAATTTAGGTGTCCAAACCTCTCATTCCATAGCCGGATAACCTCATTTCCATGAGTTAGAAGGGAACTTGGCTTTGAATGTGGCAAAAAATGAGAAAATTCATATGTTTTTGCAGCATGATTTTCCTTGCCTACTGCAATGAGCTTTCTAGTGGTAATATCAGAAATTTCAACATCATTAGGGCCGAATACAACCTTCTTGGGCAAACCAATGTGTTTCATTTGATACACAGAAAGCAAGTTCGAAGCTAGAGAAGGGACATAGAGAACATTTTGAAAACTGTCATGTTCTAAATGAATTGTACCTTTTGTCTTTCGATGAAATTTGTGAATCATCTCCCATGTGGATGGAGATGCAGTTGTTGGAGTCCAATGATGAAAAATAGTATTTTCTTGCAACCATGTGATTCGAAGCTCTTTAATCTATGAGAAGAGCTGTTGAATTTGAAACACTTGCCATGAGTGCATGATCTCTTTCTGGATGATCATTATTTTCCTTCTTCCTTGCTCCATCTAGAAGAGTGATATTGTTTTTCTCCAAGAGAAGGGCCATCTGATCAATAGTTTTCTTCATGCATGAGCTTTCAGGATGAAATCCCCTACTACAGTAAGAACACTAGTCTTCTCCTTTCCCTTTTTCTTGTCTTTTCTTGAACCTGAGGGCTCATCTGACTGCTTGGTCTTCTCCTTTTGCTTAGGATGATCAAACTTGGTACTATCCTTCTTTTGCTTTACTTTAGCATTCGTAGCCTTGGGTCCTCCAACAAATAGGGCTTGATATTTGGAGGATATCATGGACCCCATCTAAACAAGCTTGTCATGCTCTTTTGTTAAGGGATCAATGAATGCATTCAAGGATGGCATCTTCCAATTCAAAATGGTGAGTTTTCTCGAATGGAAGGTAGAGACAAACACTGAATAATCCACTCCTAGATTTGAAAACATTGAAATGATAAACTGATCATCCTTCTCCTCAACACCACATTGCCTCAACTGAAGCACCAAATGCTTTAACTTAGTGAAAAACGCATTGATGGTTTCGAAATTCTCAGGATTTAGGGAAATCAATTCATTCTCTAACTGATAAGCCCTCATATCATCCTGATTTCCAAAAAGAGTAACAAGTTGTTCCCATACTTCTTTTGGAGTCTTCAATCCACTGAGATGGAAAAGAAGATCTTTTGAAATATTGAGACATAAGAAACCATAAGCTTCATCATGTTTATTGAAGAACTTGGACTTCTCTATAGCTGCATTAGGATCTGGTTCTGTGCCCATAGTAACTCTGTAGAGTCCCTTGGAGCACAATAGTATCTCTATATCATCCTTCCACTGATGATATTTGAAGGGAGTAAGAAGATGGTTTTAAGAAGAGTCCATCTTAGCTATAGTGAATGCAATAGGAGGATTTGAGAAATCTGCAATAAAAAAAAAAACAATCTTTAGGTCGAAAACCTGCACTTTTCAAGTTGCATCACACCCGGCATAGCCTATCAAGAAATCTTGATAAGCCGTATGCACAATTATCCAAGATTTTTGAGGAAAACTTTTAGCTTCTGGTGCAGTGTTGGAATATTTTTTAGAAAACTTGCTCAATCTTCATCTAAAGAACTCTATAAGAGAGTTTCCTTGTCCTTCCATGGATCTGATACCATGTAAAATTCAAGCACATTAGATCTATGAGACAAAAACAACAGTTACTAGAGATGGATGCGGAAAATTGTGTGTCAAAACACCGATGCAAAAGGTTTGTAGCAGTTCATGCATTATCATTAACTCAGATGGTGTTTACAATGTGTAATAATGGAAATAATAGCCAAGCAATTTGAATCCTAGGGAGGTCATTCGAATTGAATTCCTAAGAGTGCCTTACTGGTCAGTTAACACCACTCGACACATTAGTTAACCACTTAAATACCATGTAATTGACTCTAACAGACTCTGAAACTGTCTAACTGAGTCTAACTGAATCCAGAACTCAACTGAATTTCCAAAATTAGGGGAGGGCACCTTTCTGACTTCAGTTAACTGAAATTTAGGTGAAATAACACCAGATTAGGTCAAACTGAGTAGGAGGGTGCCTTTCTAACTCCAGTTAGCTGAATATAATAATAAATGTTGTCAATTGGACTGAGTAGGGCACTTTAGTCATGAAAATCACCCCAGTTGGCTCCCCGAATGATGGAGGAGGCCCAGTTAACTGATATTGATGGCCCAATTGACTCCTCGAATGAAGGAGGAGGCCTAGTTCACTGAAAGTGATGATCTGTTGATGATGTAAGCACACAATTGAGTCAAAATACTTAGGATAATTGGTAAATTAGGATGTTAAGCCCAAATAAATTATGTGATGTTGGAAAATGACTTGATGTGATGTTGATTGAATAGTGAATGATACAGTTTTATTGGATAAATATTTAGGATTGGTTATCTTCATGACATTATTTCTCTTATTGTATCAAATGAGGAGAATGTTTGCATAAGCATGTTAGGGACTTATTTGTTTATATTGTCAAAGTAATTATTTTTACTTAGTATTATTGGAGAATTATTTCAAAACATTGGTTGGGCATTGGTTAACTGCTTTAATTGCACATAAGTGGATTATTTATCTAAAGCATTGAAATTATCATTGTAAATTATTTTAGGTCTACTTCATTTTTACGGGATTTATTCATAAGTGGTATGCATTACCTACTTCAAATGATACATTGAGAATTTCATAGCAGAAATAGTGCATATTGTGCTTATTATGGTTCAATCGACAATTGGGCATTTTGGGTAGATCAAGACGTGTACCAAAATCTATAAAAAAATAGGAACTAACGTTAAGCAAATAAAAATGTGATTTACAAGAACCATACTAGTATAGTGACTAGTGTTGGTACATGTTTCCTTCCATTCCCGTTAGGTTCAAGACATTGGACATCCCCTCTAACTCTGGTCTAGTACCCCTATTCGAGTAGTACTACATTAGACAACACTGAGCACAAAATTGGATTCCTTGTAACTTGCATATATCAAGGACCCAATAGGAATCCTAGAACCAACCTATTGGTTGTCTAGTCGTTATAGTGTGTCAAAAATAGCATTCAGAAAGATTACTCTTACGCATATGCAAGGTTGGGTGGTGTGTCCAGGAGTATGGTTGATCCTCTCTGGTTGTTGCTCTAAAATATTGGCCCAAGCATCATTGTTGAAATCTTCAAGTGGATAAAAGGGATATAATGGTTGGATAATCCCTTTATGACTTAAAGCCTTGGTTTTTGGGAAACTCTACTTGAAGTTGTTTATATTATTATTTTTACGGCAAGTGCTTTATTTCATTGTATCATTTATTTACTTATTCATAGCATATCTTTTACTAAATACTGTAATGTGTCTTGTTTATTTTGATTATCTTAGATAAACACTTTGATTGATAAAAATATAGCTAGGTTGGTATTTTGGGCTAGATAGGTCATCTTTACAGGCTCAGAAAAATCTTGTCTAGGCTCTCTCCCTTTGTTAGTATAGGATCATTCACTGTTGAACCTAGGAAACCTACAAGAGGATTCCTTTCTAGTAGTGACGTGTTGAGTTAGGAATCCATAGTTGTGTTGCTTTAGTAGTTGATTAACTTGCCAATTCTTAGGCTACTAGGTTGTTCATACAAAACTACCTCTTGGGAAGAAACCCATTGGTTCCAAATGGGTGTATACAATCAAGTTGAAAGTAGATGGGACACCTAAAAAAAATAAGGAAAAATTGGTTACAAATGGATTCTCACATAATTAAGGAATACATTATGATGAGACATTTTCTCGCACAACAAAGATGAGCATGATTTGTTTACTTTTAGCCATGGTGGTGCAATTTGAATGCAAAATTATCCCAAATGGATGTGAAGAGTGCCTTCCTCAACAGATATTTGGAGGAATAAGTATACATGTACTAACCACATAGTTTTCAAGTTCCGAGGAAAGAACATATGGTTTGTCAACTAAAGAAATATCTCTATGGATTGAAGCATACATTTAAAACGTGGTACCTCAAAATTGATAGGTATTTGGGTAAACAAGGGTTTCAATAGATTTATCCCAACCCAAATATTTACATCTAAAGCATTCGAAATGATGTATTTATTTTGGTGATATATGAAAATGTCAGTATCACAGGTAGTGAGGCGAGGGAAATATCATAAGTAAAATTGAATTTTATGGGTAGCTTTTAACATGATTGAATTGGGATTCATACGTCATTTCTTAGGTGTAGAATTTTTCCAAATTGATAAACATGTTTGTGTTTTGCAAACAAATTATGCCAAAAGTTGGTTAGACAAGTTTAGGATGGTATATTGCAAAACATCATCTACACCTATGGAGAAAGGGATAAAATGTTTAGCCAAGACTAGTTCTAAGGCAATTAATGAATCAATCTATAGGAAACTAGTGTGGATCTTGATCTATATAATGGCCAATAAAACTAACTTGATTTTTGTATTCATTTACATCTCACAATTCCTTACTGCTCCAAAGGTAGAACATTGGATAGCAGTGAAAAGAGTGCTTCAATAGGTGAATGGAACATAAGAGTTTGGAATTATATATGGAAGTCACAAAGAACCTTGGTTGTGTGGTTATACAAATTAAAATTGGGCAACACTAGTGGTGTTGGGCCATGGAATTGTCATAATTTTATGCTATCGTTTCCCTACTTTTAATCCCTTTTTGCTCACCCATAACCTTGTATTAATGCTTATTAATCCATTTTTATGCTTACATGCGAGATTTAGACCGAAGGTGTTTTCCATTGCATATATTTAGTATTTTCATGTGAAGTATGATTAAACATTGAAAAAAAAACACATTTTTCATTTATCTTTGAAATGTGTATGAGTTTGATGATTTTTGCATAAACATGCATGATGTTGTTACTTGTGGACACTTGCGTCTACGTCCATATCAGAAGAACCATGAAGTGGCTACTTGAGATTTATTTTATAAGGCATCATTGATTCAATATAATCCTATCCTAGAAGCATCTCAAAGACCCGGATCATACTTTTACAAAAATTGATATTCTACTATTTATTGTTACTCGTGTTGTTGTTACTTCCACAAGTAACAATAATCCATGAACAGTTTTGAAAGTCCACGAAAATCCATTTTTCAATTATAGAAGATTCATACTGGATTGAGATATTGGATGAGGAGAGAATATTGGAATGTGAGATGGAGATTAGTTTGATTAGTTTGGGATAATTAGCAAATGATGTGGGATTAGATTTGAATTGATTTTGAGATCCAAATTATTAGTAATTTATTGAGGATATTTTGGATCCTCGTTTATTATTTTTATGAACAATTCATGTATAAATAAGAGCTCCTTCTCCATTTCAAGGGGATGACTCTTAGAAAAACAAGTCCAATTTGTGATGGAATAAGAATTATATTTCTTTTAATCTCTTTTGTAATATAGATTGTAGTTCTTCAATTTCTTTCTCTTTTGTTAATGTAGATTGTAATTTTTAGTTTCTCTAATTTGTAACTAGACTAAATTTTTCTTATTGCTTAGCATAGAATGTATTTCACTTTTATTCATTTATTTCCATAGATGTATTTTTAATTCAAGTTCTTTAAATATGCAAGTATGTATAACTTCATAGCTTAGTGTGGCTGCAGCCAGAGTGTGATTTAATTTTCTGCAAGTGTGAGTGTGTTTCATTTCTGCAAGTGTGAGTGTGATTTACTTTTATACAATTTTGATTGTGTTTCAATAATGAAAGAGTAGGTGTGAATTTACTTTTCCGTACATTGTGAATTAGTATTAGTATTTACTTTCTGCAATTTACTTTTATGTTGTGTGATTTACTTTGCTACAACGCATATTAGATGGCCAATGTTAGCGATGAAACTATAGCCTGCATATAATTTGCATTATAACCTTGAAATAACAAGACGTTACCCTGAGTTTATAATTTATTTTGTGAATTGATTTCCTTCATAAGAAATTAATTTTCCCAACAATTGGGTGATAGGAAATCCACATCGAGCTATGTTTTTATTCTTGGTATTGAAGCAAATACATGGACCAACATGAAGCAGCTTGTCATTAGAGAAAATTTGAGGTCTAAAATGGGTCTCCTAAGGAAAATTATAAAATAATAATGGAAATAATAAAATAATATTAGCATACATCATCAAATTTTGGAGGAAAAAAGAAATAACTACTTTTTCAATTCATATTTTCAACTTTCCTTCCTATATATTCACTCAAATTTCAATCAAGAGGACCAGTTGGATGGGGAATTCAATTCCACATCCAATGAGTACCCACATGACATTCTTTTGATGGACCACATTGCCTGTAAAACAAGAAATACACAAAAAATGTGATAATGATATCAGTGTCACGTTTTTTTCATGTATTTCTTGTTTTTGAGGTAGCAAAGTCCATCAAAACTATGTCATGTTGGTACCCGATGTTGAATTAAATTCCCCATCCAACAAGTGCTCATGGTCGAAATTTGAGTGAATATACAGAGAGATAAGTTGAAAATATGCAATACCCCCAATTTTGACTTGGAATGTATTTAATCCAAATTATGTAAATGATGTAAATATGCTAGTATGGATTCCTAGTGTGGAGCTCAAGGCCAAGTCCCAAATAGTGAATGGATAGGCATGTATGAGTATATATTTTTATTTGGACCATATGATTGGCTCATTATGCCAATTAGAAATGTATGTAAATATTATGTTGGAAATTAATAAAATGGTCCAAGATGGTTGTGTAAAGAGCACTAGAGGGGCTATGATTCCACTAGAGGGGAAGAGGAAGGGGGACTATGGGGAAACCAAATCCTATGTTTCCATGTGTCAACCTTAGAACTCATCCAAAATATGCCATGTGCCTTAAATGAGCCAATTACCTTCTCTTGAATATTAAACCCAATCATTGAATGCATATGTGAGGTTGGTGGGAAAAGTCACTTCATGTAGTTATTGAATCATGGGGGTTGTGACAGTTATGTCAGATGTCAACAATCCTATTTCTTCTATGGTTAGAATCTATGGCAATTGTCTTTTCACCCTTACCTCATACCATTGGATTCAACACTCTTTTTATCATTCTTTCATGCATGTTTTCTACACTACGTAGAGTATTCGATTGATGTTCATGTCCATTACCAGGCTGTTTATAACCCAGAAATTCGAATTTGAAGACATGCCTTCAGTTTTGGAAGGGAAAATAGATGGATATAGATGAGCATGGAGGTTGGGAAAGATAGGAACCTATACCCATTGAGTTCTACTACTTGGGGATGCTTGATAAGCCATGGATTAATGTTGCAGGAGGTTCTCCATTAGCATACAATAGCTTGGACTCTTACTGAACACATTGGTAATCACTGTAAGGGTTGGATTTCCTAAGGGAACTGTGGATCAGTGAAGGAAAATTCCTTCCTTTTGTTGTGTGGGGAATTTGGGAAGGAGTGCCATGGCTGTGATGGCTTAGTGAGACCCCTATAGAGCTCTGGTTGAGATTTTTGGCTAAGCACAGTGATAAAAATGGGTTGTGGGATGAGAGATAGAATCCTATAGTTTTTTGCTTTCCCTAGTGGCCTCATAGCCCAGCTTGGGGGTGGTCTCTTCGCAGAAAGAGTATATGCTGGATAGAGTGCCTATGGCTGGGTGGAAAATCGCTCTTACACAATCACTTGCTTGGATCTTCTTTGTTTAAAGATAAGTATTATGATGTATTTGATGTGAAATTTTTTTATTTATATTCATATGACAATTATGCTTGGAATTGCTTGTTATGTGTGTGTGGATCAATTTTACTTTCGTTGTGTGTTTTTATTTCCATGTATGCACATGCATTTTAACTGTATAAATTTGTAATTGTGATTATGGGGCGAAATTTAGAGGCCTTGATTTATTTAATGTCCTCTCCTGTTGGCCAGATTGAGGGATGGGGATGTTACAAAATATGAGTTGAAAAGTATTTTTTTCACTTTGACATTTTTACATTTTTACCAAAAAACGGTGATTCATCCCCCATGGTTGACATCATCACCATGAATCCTATTGGTTGATTTTCTTAGTACATTTCTTTTGTTTTGAGGCCCATTTTTTACCTTAAAATTTCTCTAATGTATCTCCATTTCTTCAACCAGAGAATTATATGTGTTATATTTTTAACTTAGCAGTATAATTTTCATCTCTTTCAACTTTTAATTTCATAAATCATTTCATCCCACAATAATAGAATTATTCATTTGCATTGGAAAGTAAACAATAATCACTGAAAGATAACCATGCACAAGAGACACAAATATTTATCCTGGGAAACCCAAACATAGAGAAAACCTAGCAAAATTTTCTCAGAAGAAATTAATCCAATACAAGAACAATACCAATCATGAAGTTGAACCCTAACACAAGATAGGTTTTACCTCCTTCACAGTAAACCCTATCAAAGATAGACATCTTCCAAGAGAATAAGAGAATAAGAGAAAACTCAAAAATTACTTCATGTGACTTTTGCTAGTTCTCCTTGAGAAGTGTGCACCACTTGAGAGAAGAATATGTGTTGTGAATGAATGAAATGAAGTGTGAAAACACTTCTATTTATATTGTCTAGTTGACTAGAAAAATCCACAATCATGATGGCTTGTACTTTTATTTTATTCTTTATTTATATTTCAAGCCGACTTGTCGCTTTGCATTCTAGGATCAATTTACCCATTTTTCTGGGGCAATTGTGCTCTTTCTTTCCTTCCACTTTCTATGGGACTTCCTCAATGTATTTTGTCTTGATTTCTTGGTTAATTATTCATCATAGAAAAGTTCTCTCTTGTTGACATCTCCTCACATGCGATCACATTCTCTTCAGTAGATCTCTAATGATGATTTGATCATACTTTAAGAAGTCCCATACACTTCTTAGATCCAATTGTCAAATTCAAAATTAGATTAGACTTTGTATAATATAGGAGATAAGATCTCCTTGTAACATAGACAAGTCATCTCACTCTATGATAATGGATCACTCCCGCTATGGAGCACTCCCACATGGAGTACGCAATGTGACCTCTAGCCCCTTATAGTCCAATCCACATGATTGAACGAGGCTAACCATACAAGCCACAAACAAGGGCTACAACAGGGCCATTCTCTTTGGGCCATGAGCCCATCCAAGGAAATGATCTATAGAATGTTTGCCAAATGTTGGAACCATGGAGAACATCAACACTCCCTCTCAGCAAGGGAAACATTTTATTCCAAGTCACTAACTTGGTGAAAATTTCCAACATCTTCATATTGACTCTATTAAGACTACGCTAGGGCTATTCATCACTAAATGAGTCATTCTCCATCACTATGGATTTCCTTGGAGAACATATACCTGATGCTACTCATATTGTACTACATATGTAATGCATCTGCATCTGAATGGTACATGTACTGCATCAACAAATGTACTACATTATCTCTCTTGCAACTGCATCCATACTAATGTAATGCAACTGCATTCATACTATTGTACTACAAATGCATTCGTAATATCATCATGGTGTTCGGGCCATTCATCTCTCATACAAATTTCTTCCTCCAATCATCACAGAGCTACACATACATCATTTTTTCCTCTCATACAGAGAGGCATTATCCATCACACCAAGATTGTCCCTAAAGCATACAAACTTTGCCTTGGATAAAGGCTTGGTGAGAACATCGAATATATGCTCATCCATGGATATGTACTAGAGCTTCACTTCTCCCTTCTACACTACATCTCTGATGAAGTAGTATTTGATATTCAAATAAAATATTCATATGATAATGGCTACAATTCATTCTTTTTTTGGTGTACTAAGTGCCATAGAAGCATGCTTCCCACTAATACAGGATATCAACTGATCCAAGATGAAGTAATAACTCAAGATGCTTCTCTAGACACTGCACTCTTTTTAGTTACAATCTATATATATTTTGTAACTTCATCACTTGAGACATATCTTGGATCATATCCAACTATACCAAGCAATTACCTTAGCAGATGCTTTACCAGAACCCAATGGAAGATTCTCATCTCAACCATAACTGGATGCAAATAAAATATCTCATCAATAATCTGATCAACTGTCTATACATCACCAAATATGAATCTGAAGCATAATCACTTAGATTCTCTACATATGGACATCATGGGATCTATTGGATATGAATATGACATAAGGCGCCTTATCGCAACAAGATTGTTTCTTAACATTACACACGACACAACCACAATGATCACACAACAGGGTGTAAAACAGGATGCCACAAGTGGCTTATATTACTTCTACCAATCGGTTACAATGCGGAATAATTGTAAATACAAATAACTAAATATGTGTCGGCCTCAGCCGTTACAATATAGAAGTAACTGCGGTGTGCTCTCTCAGTGTGTCGACCTCACCCTCTCCTGGTTCGCTGTGGAACTCTGAGCTATGGCTCGATCTTCTTTGCATTCGGAATCTGTGTAACTGTTCTCTTCAGTCTACAGAACTTCTCCCCGAACCTTGATTTGCCACTCCAACACAATGGAACTGTGTCAAAATGTCAAGTCCCCCTGGTCTTCTACTCTACTGCTGCTGTTCCCGAGACCATTGTGATTCCCAAGACACGCATCCTCTGTCAGCCAATCCTTCCATGATCCTGCAAACCTGCAACTGTTAGCGCCCCTGACTGTGCTGCACAGCCTCTTCCTTTGACAACATCTGTCATGTCTTCACCCACCTGCAATAACTGGTATTAACTTCCTCAACAAATCTAAACTGTTGCCAAGTACTCTCCTTGACTTCTACGCATCCTTATGACATGCTACAGTAAGCCATCACGTCGGCCATACGGTCCTCTATCAGCTTCAACTCTTCCATCGGCTTCACTCTACGCTTAGGCTTCACCATTTCGCCCTTCCTCCTCACTTGGCTCATTCCCAATCTATCGATGTCATGGTTCGACGACATGTTGACCTTACCACGACTCCGAGGAAACTTGTCGCCTATCGCCATTCATGTGTCAGCTATCAAATGTTGTTTGTCGACCTTGACATGTCGACTCTCGACCTCTTCAATCCTGTTGACTGCTTCGACAGTTCTCCTCTCGACTTATTGAATTCGACAAGTCAATATGCTTCACGCTCCAACGGTCGTAGGAACTCCCTCTAGTCGGATCCCTCATATCGATCAACTTCGACTGATCTGCCTAGGCCCTGATGCTCCTGCATCAGACTCCCCAGGTGAAAAAGAAATCATCTACTCTGCCATTCTCCTGAACTCTTCTTCGGAAATCAATTTCGCCTACTGCAACTCATCATCATTCCATCACACCAAGTATTCCTTCCTCCGCGAACTACGCGTACACCCGACTTCGCATTTCTCTATTAATTTTGCGATCTTGTCCCTGTGTCGATCTGGAATCTGCGTTGTCCAGTCAATGTTCGACACTTCTGTGCTTCCGTTGCTTGAACCTTCTTCGAACTTGTACAGATCTGAGACATTGAATGTTGGTGAAATGCTCAAGTCATTCGGAAGTTCCAATACAGAAGAGTTGTCCAAAATTTTCTTCAGAATATTACATGGTCCAATCTTCTTCAGCTTCAGCTTGTTATAGGTTCTTGTCGAAAATCTCTCCTTCCGCAAATGTGCATAGACCAAGTCTCCTTCGTTGAATGACTGTAGTCTCTTCTTCCTGTCGGTTCTCAAATTGTATGCCGCATTGCTCTTTTCTATGCACTTTCACACATCTTCATGAACTTCTTTCATGTGCTCAACGAATGATTCTGCATCCGCACTTTTCCTTGTTTCTATCAGCAACTCGACCAAATCCACCACTCCATGTGGGATTCTTCCCTAAACTATCTAGAATGGGATCAAACCTATCGACCGATTCATAGAATTGTTGTATGCGAACTTTGCTTGCGCCAACACATTCTCCCCCTGCTTGGGTCTTTCGGCCGTCAAACATCTCAAAAGATTTCCCAAACTTTTGTTCACCACCTTGGTCTGTCTGTTTGTCTGCGGATGATATGCCGAGCTAAACTGCAACTTCGTGTCCAGTTTCTTCCATAGGGTTCTCCAGATATGTCCCATAAACTTGTTATCTCTGTCCGATGTGATACTCTTCGGCAACCCATGCAATCTGACTATTTCCCTGAATAATAGAACAAAAATGCCTATGGTGTCACTTGTCTTTCGACACAGAATAAAGTGTGCCATTTCAAAAATCTGTCGACTACAACAAATATTGAGTCGCTTCCTTGTTGCATCTTCGACAATCCTAGCAAAAAATCCATGCTCACGTGTTCCCATGGGGTATTCGATATTGGAAACGGTGTATACAACCCTGTGTTCTGACTTCTCCCTTTTTCCAACTGGCAGACTCTACATTGTCTAACCCACTTTCCGACATCTGTCGCCATTCCTGGCCAATAGTACTTTTCTTCGACTAATGCCTTAGTCTTTTCGATGCCAAAATGACCTGCTAATCCGCCACTATGCAACTCTTGGATTAGGTTCTCTCGCAGTGATCCTTTGGGAATACACAACTGCTGTCCCTTGAACAAGTATCCCTTGTGGATTAAATAATCCAAATATGGAGTTTTGTTGACACTCCATGGTTCACGACAGGCCTCCCATGCCTTCGCAAAATCCTCGTCGGTCGCATACTCTGTCTTCACCGACTCTATTCCTGTTTCCTGAACTGTCGTCATTTTCAGCAATGCAACTCTTCTACTCAGCGCGTCGGCAACCTTATTTGACTTTCCTGACCTATGTCGCAACACGAATGTATATCCCTATAGGAACTCGACCCATTTCATGTGCTGCTAATTTAAATTCGACTGAGTGTTGAGATACCTCAGCACTTGGTGATTTGTGTACAACAAAAACTCCTTGGGCAACAAATAATGCCTCCACTTCTTCAATGCCTAGACAATAACATAGAATTCCTAGTCATAGAACGAATATTTCCGCTTCGCATCATCCAATTTCTCACTGAAGAATGCAATTGGTCACCCCTCCTAGCTCAATACTGCTCCAATTGCGATTCCACTTGTGTCGCAATCGACTTGGAAAAATTTGTCAAAATCTGGGAGCACCAACACTGGGATCTCAGTGAACTTTTCCTTCAACTTGTCAAAAGTGCATTGGGCAGCTTCCGTCCACTTGAACTCACCTTTGCGCATGCACTCTGTCAATGGTGTGCAAATCCGACTGAATCCCCTGATGAAATTTCTGTAGAAAGTGGCAAGTCCACGGAAACTCCTTACTCTAGTCGCACTTGTCGGTTCAGGCCAATCCAATATCGCCTTCACCTTCTCTAGTTCCATCACCAACCCTTTACCCAAGATTACGAATCCTAAGTATACCAGTTCTTCCTTCATGAAGAAACACTTTTGCAGGTTCACCATCAGCTTCTCATCCTGCAACTTCTGCAATACCTATTGAATGTGCTCCAAGTGTTCTGTCTTGGTTCGACTGAAAATCAGAATGTCGTCCAGATAGACTACGAGAAACTTTCCCAAGAATGGTTTCAGTACTTCATCCATCAATCTCATGAACGTACTGTGTGCATTAGTCAATCCAAATGGCATGAATAACCACTTGTACAACCCTTCTTTTGTCTTGAATGTTGTTTTCCATTCATCTCCTTCTCTAACCCAAATTTGGTGATAACTGCTTTTCAGGTCTATCTTCGTGAAGTACTTCTCTCCACTCAAACAATCCATCAAGTCGTCCATTCTCGACAATGGAAACCGATACTTGATCATGATCTTGTTGATAGCTCTAGCGTTTGTACACATCCTCCATTATCCACCTTTCTTAGGCGCTAATACCACTGGTACTGCGCACGGACTCAGACTCTCTTTGATCAACCCTCTGTCCAACAACTCCTGGACCTATCGATTGAGTTCCTGACCTTCTGTCGGACTCATCCTATGTGGTGATTTGTTTGGAAAAATTGACCCTGGAATCAAATCAATCTGATGGGATATGCTCCTTATCGGCGGCAATCCCGTCAGTGTCTCGTCAACCACTATGCTACGAAGCTCGTCGAGCATTTCTCCAACTTCGACCGAAATTTTCTCCTCCATTGTTGCACTCTTGACACATGGTCCTTTCAGAATGATAACATAACACCCCGACTGCTTTTCCTTCTCTACAAGGAATTCTTTCGTTGAACACATCAGCATGCGCTTCTACCAAAAGTTGCTCTCGTCCTACTTACCATCGACTTGCTCCTCCGGTTTCTTCTTAAGAGTCCTCTTCACGCCATTTTTCCACACAGTGACTGTGTTGGCTCGACCATCATAGATCATTTTCTGATCATATTTCCATGGTCTTCCTAACAATAGATGGCACGTGTCCATTAGGATTATGTCCCACAGTACATTGTCCTCTAACTTCCCAACCTTGAAGTTAATCAAGCACTGTCTGGTCACCTTCACATGGTGTCCTTTCTGCAACCATGAGATCTTGTAAGGGTGTGGATGTTCTTGACACTTTAACCCGATCTTGTCGATGACCTCTGTCGACACAAGATTCTCAGTGCTTCCACCATCAACTATGGTCTTGTAATGCCATTTTCCTATTCGCACCTTCATTTGAAAGATCGCATTCCGCTATGCCAGCTCTTTCTCGTCGCGTTTGTCGTCCAAAACCAGTGTCTTACTGGCTTTCATGGTCCAACTTTTCTTCTTACCATCCTCACTATTGTCGGATGCCGATTCTTCCCTCTTGTCGACTTGCTCATCTCTTCGACGTCTGGGTTTCAACTCCTCTACATCATGTAGGTTCTCTGGGAATTCATATGCCTTTTGTCCCGCTCCATGACACTTGTAAGAGATTATTGTTGGTCAGTTAGCTCCTTTTCTGTCGGATGGACCACCTTGACCATGATTCTCATGACCATCGCGTCAGTTCTCTTGCGCTTTCTACCTTGTTGATGTCCCTTCTGCATCTTGACTATCTTCGACAATTTCCTTCCTGTAACTGCTACATTGGCCTTTCACGGAAACAATCTTCACATCCCGACCATTCATTCGACCTATGGTCGCTACGGATTTCCTCGACAGTTTCTCTTCTGCCTTAAGAGCTAACTGGTAGGATTCACCCACTGATCTGAATCTTGACATGGTCAATTCATCCTGAATGGCATATTTCAAGACGTTCACATACCTAGTGACAGCTTCTTCGCCTTCGTCGGTCTGTCCTGACCTTATCGACCATCTATAGAACTCTTCCGTGTACTCCTTCATGGTCATCTCCTTTTTTTGAAATTTATGCAACTTCTTGAACAAGGAAATCACATAGTCATTTGGCAAGAACTTTCCTTTCATCTTGGCAACCATCTTGTCCCAAGACTTGATTTTCTCCTTGCCCTTCTTGACTCTGTCATCCTGCACATTGTCCCACCATAATGAGACATGACCAGTCAACCTCAGACATTCAGTCTTAACCCACTTAGGATCCTTGATCTGCTCTATGTCGAAGTATTTCTCCATTTCTCTGAACCAGTCAATCAAGTCTTTTGGATCCAAACTTCCCGAGTAGGTATGAACTTCTATCTTCGCCCGACCTCTCATATCTGTCAGAAGCTTGATGAGTTTTTCTTCTGGTTCATCTTCTGCTGCTTCCCGTGGCTCCACTTCTTCGACTTCCTCATCGATGTGGTCTAGTGCATCATGAATACAACCACACCATTGGCTCTCTTTAATCATTGCGACTTCATTTGTCAAAGTTCGCATCATTTAGACTCACTCGTCGAACATCTCACGATCAACTGTGACTGCTGCGCCACATGCTCTTTGTCCTCAGACATTAACGCCTTTTTGAGCCATTTTCAACCTCTGTTGAAACTCTCACTCATCCAATCGCAACCGGACTTCAACAAGTCGTGCACAACTCTACCCAACCTCATCTGGAGCTGTTCAATGCACTTGTAGGCTTAATACCACTGATGTTCCCCTGCACACAGGATTTTCCTCCCGCTTAATTCAACCGGACTCACTTTTGGGCTCTGAGACCAACTGACGCAAGGTGCCTTATCACAACAAGGTTATTTCTTAACATTACACACTACACAACCACAATGATCACACAACAGGGTGTAAAACAGGATTCCATAAGTGGATTATATTACTTCTACCAATCCATTACAATGCGGAATAACTGTAAATACAAATAACTAACTATCTATCGGCCTCAACCGTTACAATACAGAAGTAACTGCGATGTGCTCTCTCAGTGTATCGACCTCACCCTCTTCTGGTTCACTGTGGAACTCTAATCTATGGCTCGATCTTCTCCACGTTTGGAAGCTATGTAACTGTTCTCTTTAGTCTACAGAACTTCTCCCTGAACCCTTCTCTGCCACTCCAACACAGTGGAACTATGTCAAAATTCCAAGTCCTCCTAGTATTCTACTCTACCGCTATTGTTCCCGAGACCACTATGATTCCTGAGACACGCATCCTCCGTCAGCCGATCCTTCCATGATCCTGCAGACCTGCAACTGTCAGTGCCCCTGACCATGTTGTACAACCTTTTCCTGTGACGCCATCTGTCATGTATTCACCCACCTGCAATAAATGGTATTAACTTCCTCAGCAACTCCGAACTGTTGCCAAATACTCTCCTTGACTTCTACGCATCCTTTTGACATGATACAATAAGCCATCATGTCGGCCATACGGTCCTATATCAGCTTCGACTCTTCCTTCGGCTTCACTCTGTGCTTAGGCTTCATCATTTCTCCCTTCCTCCTCACTTGGCTCATGCCCAATCTGTCAATGTCACGGTTTGACAACATGTTGACCTTACCACAACTCCATGGCAACTTGTTTCCTATCGCCATTCATATGTCAGCTACCGACTGTCATCTGTTGACCTTGACATGTTGACCCTCGACCTCTTCACTCTTGCCGACTGCTTCGACAGTTCTCCTCTGAACTTATTGACTTCGACAAGTCAATCTGCTTCACACTCCAGCGGTCGTCGGCACTCCCTATGGTCATCTCCCTCATGTCGATCAACTTCGACTGATCTTCCTAGGCCCCGATGATCTTGCATCAGAATATGAAGAAGAACCATTCATCTTCTCTATATATATCAACATAGGTGTGGTCATGGATTTATAGTCCACCATGTCATATTTTGCAATATCTTGACAGTTCACTCCCTCTTCCTAAGGAAGATCTCATCACACCTCCAATCCCAATAATCTCGGACTCAGAGGTCAAATCCCTCTTACACTTGATATTGAGCTTTCTTGTTTCCGTAAAGGAATAGATCATCAATCATACATCACCAAGGTCAAATGGTCACCATAAAAAACCTTGTAGTAAAGATTGGAGTCTGCATCACTCTTTGTGAAACCCAATCTCATCAAGTATCCGTCAATCTTGGCATCCCAAGCTCTGGAGGCCTGCTTGAGTTTGTACAAAGTCTTATTTTTTATCAAAAGGTTTTGATGTAGCTACTCCCTCTATGTGGGAATATATTGCTCCCTTTGTACCTAAGTGTCCTACTCCCTCTGCATCTAGACACTCTGCTCTTTCTATATCTGAGTATCCTGCATTCGCCGCATCTAGATTCTTTGATTTTGGGCCAATATTCACACACCATATATCTCAGGATCATGGAATATTGTTTTCCCCTATGTACATATATTTGTCAACTCTCATCAAGTGGGTCTGCTGGATATCTTCCAAGACTTTCTCAGGGTCTGTAAAAATGGCTAACTCCATAGCCTATATAGTGTCCCATCTCATATTCTATTATGTATTGTATGTTAGATCTTATAGATCTACTTGGAGGTAACCATTGAATTCCCTTCAAGTATTGACACTATCATACATCATTATTCATGACAGACTAATATTCTTCCATCATGGCTTATGGTTGGTTTGCTTCCTGATCGCTGCATCATCTCTTGGAAGATCCAATTGTTATGTTGGCTCTATTGTCTCATCCTGATAGCAGGATGATTATTGCACTTATAGGATACTCATCCTTCGGAATCTTCAGCTTCTCATTATCAAACTCCATGTGAAACCTTATAGATCTATTGAAGGTTACCATCTTCGTCCTCTTCTTCATTGACACATGGGTGTATGTTGAAAAACCAAGGAATCACTCTTGTGAATACTACTACAGGAGCCTTGTCATCTAATATTTCGTGAGGACACTTGGTCTAAGAATAATTATCATACTGGACGCATCTTCCCATAAGAATATGGGTATACCTTAATCACAGATATTTTTCACCACAATCTTTACAATGGACCTATTCATGAAAAAAAATTCCACAAAGGATAACCTGCACTAATTTAAACAATCATACTAATCATCAATAAAGATAACAATTTAAATTGAGCAAATAAAACTTATCATATAAAGTATAAAATACTTATTTTTTTTGTTTTGTTGGCTGCCTCTTGATCTCTACCTCCTTGTAGAAATCACTGGATTTTATGGGAGGGTGATATTCTTCATCGTCTGGTATGACGACCTTGATCTTATTCTAAACTTCTGAAACTTGTTGAAGTCTTCATCATCGGTCTACATGAAGTAGATCACCAATGAAAATCATATAGTACAAGGCATAATCCAAGGATGATATTGTCACTGGTGCACATGCATCTAGATGGTATTAGAAGAAATACTCCTTATGGAGATCATCTACAATTCCATCAAGTTTATCCTCTTTTTTTCTTCTTTGTTGAAGGCTCATCAACATTGGTTGTTGATGCGTGCTTCCTTTCCTTTATTTTCCTTTGAGTATATTCGTTAGCATAGTGACCGAATTTATGACAAGTGTCACACTTTATCTTTGAAATATCCTTCTTCCTTTGAGTTGGGGATGATCCTTCACTTGTATTTTTTTCTGTTCGAACTTTCTTCTTCCTCTTCCTTTTCTTGCATGAGTTGCAAGAGCTTGATTTTATTCTTATTGATATTTATGTGAGCTATTCTTTGACAATACTCTGGCCTCTTTTTGAACACAATTATCCCATAGACGATCAAATTTGAGTAACTCTTCTCTTCCATAAACACTCTGAATAAATCATTCCCATGTGGAAGGGAATCCATTAAGGGTCATCATAACAAGTTATTGCACCGAGAGTAGAAAAGTGATCCACATCCCAATATGGTAGAGATGTTGTCACGTTCCTAACATTATGCTACCAAAAATTTAAAAAAAATTACTTAAAGAATTCATGTCGGCTCATAAAATAAAAAAAATAAAACGGAACAAAAAGAGGCTCATAAATAATAAAAAAATTAAAACCAAATAAAAAGTTAAAAAAATCCATGTTGGCTTATAAAATAAAAAAATAAAAAGCATATATCAAACTTAAACATCGATCTATCAAGAAATTATACCCCAAGGAATTGGATCCCTCTCGATGCTTGATTGATCGGGGTTCAAGATGGATCTATGCTGGTGCATCCTCAATAATGTATCCAATGGATTTAAGTTGATCTCTCAACTGGGAGACCTTCATGAAGTAAGTAGCAACGGAATCTGAGTTTGACATCTTTATGCAACGAACTTGATTCCTCAAGGCTAGTCTTCGGCTAGTGGTTTTTCTTTCAAACAATCCTACTAAGGAATCATACATTGCTTTAGTAGTATTCAAATCAAATATATGAGAATCAAGTGGTATTTTATAGAAACTACCAATATCCTATGCCTTCGCTTCATTCAGCTTCTTGTATATGGATTTCTCTTTGTCATCTTCTGGTTCTTAGATATCCTTCTTTACATGATCCTAGATATCATTTTATTTCATAATGAAAATCATCCTTGTCTTCCAGGATCTAAAATTTGAAGCACCATACATCTTTTCTTCTAGTCTAAGATTGGACACCATTTTGAAATTCTGATCCAAAAACCCTAGTAGGAGCTAGGTCAAAATAGAATTTTGTTAAATGTGAAAACTAACTCCACAAGTAAATGTGCCCTATTTTTCCATCCATATTTTTTCGACCCTAATTTTTAAGTCCTATTTTTCCGGCCCTAATTTTCCATCCGTAATTTTTCGGACCCTATTTTTCTAGGCCTATTTTCTAAACCCTATTTTTTCGAGGCCCTAGTTTTTCAGAACTTCATAGATAAATGCACCCTACTAAGGTGAGTTCCAAAATGATAGTTTCAATCCCAATCTATGGACAGAAGTGCACAAACATGGAATCCCTAGTTTATGATCTAGGAAAGAAACAACCTCTGGTAATGGATTATATTCAGCAGTGCTCTAATAGCATGTTAGATTTTTAACTTAGAAGTGTAATTTTCATCTCTTTCAAATTTTAATTTCATAAATAATTTTATCCCACAATAATAACATTATTCATTTGCAGCGGAAATTAAACAAGAATCATTGAAAGATGACCATGCACAAGAGACACAAAAATGTTTCCTGGGAAACCCAAGCAGGGAGAAAACCCAACAAAATTTTCTCAGAATAAATTATTCCAATACAAGAACAATACCAATCATGAATTTGAACCATAGCACAATATAGGTTCGACCTCCTTCACGGTAAACCCTAGAGAGGATAGACATCTTCCAAGAGAATAAGAGAAAACCCCAAAATTACTTCATGTGAATTTTGCTAGTTCTCTTGAGAAGTGCGCACTACTTGAGGGAAGAAAATGTGTTGTGAATGAATGAAATTAGGTGTGGAAACACTTCTATTTATATTCTTTAGTTGACTAGAAAATTCCACAATTAGGTTGACGTGTACTTTTATTTTATTATTTATTTATCTTTCAAGTTGTATTGTCACTTTGTCTTCTAGGGTCAATTTACCCATTTTGTTGGGGTAGTTGTGCTCTTTCTTGCCTTCCACTTTCTCTGGGAATTATTCAATGGAGTGTCTTGATTCCTTGGTTATTTCTTCATCATAGAAAATTTATCTCTTGTTGATATATCCTCACATGCGGCCAAAATCTCTCCAATAGAGCTCTAATGTTGATTTGACCATACTCTAAGAAGTCCCAGACACTTCTTAGAGCCAATTGTCAAATTCAACATTAGATTAGACTTTGTCTAATATACAAGGAGATAATATATTCGTGTAACATAGACAAGTCATCTCACTCTACGAGAATGGAAGAATCCTACTACGGAGCACTCCCACAGGGAGTATGCAATGTGACATGTAGCTCCCTACAGTCCAATCCAGATGATTGAACAAGGATAACCATATGAGCCACAAACAAGGGATACGACGAGGCCATTCTCTCTGGGTTGTGAACCCATCCAAGAGAATTATTTGTAGAATTTTTTCCCGATGTTGGAACCGTGGATAACATCAACAATATCAAGAAAAATTTAAAGGAGCATGTGAATTAATTTGGCTAAGATGGATGCATGTAGATGTGAAGATCCAACAAAATTAAACTTCCTTGTTGTACTGTGATAATAAGGTAGTTCTTAAGAGTCCACTATTCCATGAGTGTACCAAACATATTAATTTTCATTGTCACTTCATCCAACAACTAGTAGAAGATGGAATGTTTGAGTTGTACTACTATCCTATAGAAGATGAAACTGTTGTCATTCTCACCAAGTATTTAGGTCCAAAAAAATGCATAACATTTAGGGATGAACTTGATGTATTCTCTAGATTGGACATAAAGGAGCGTGTTAGAATATAAAGGTCATCTAGACTATATAACTTATAGATATTAATAAATTCACTTGGTGACTTTAGGTTCTTTATGTTTAACTATTTTATTAAACTATATATAACTCATTTTAAGGTTTGTGCAATTAGGGTTTATGCCATCTAATTATTAGAAAAGATTGTTGTCTTCATTTGAGAATACATAAGAAAAAAAAAGCTATTTCAATTCTCCCTTTGTCTTCTTGGTTACTTTATTTTTAGTTCTTCTAATAAATACTTAAAGGTCCAACAACTAAAACATGTAGGGATTCTCCAAATTTAGCAATATCAATGATGACATCACCATGTCTTGAAACTAGTAATGCTAAGTTATCATGAATTATCACTATATATCCATTTAGTAACTATCATGTAATCAAAGAGAAAGGGCCCATATGTGGAGCACACAAACAAATTTGCATGGTAGGATGAGTCCATCATGTTCAAAAATATCATAAATAAGATGGCTCTATGAAGTCTTCAAAAATTCACCTTGATAAGCTAAATTGAAAGAGAGGTGCTATTGGACCATCCAAAGAAATAAAAACAAAATATCTATAATGTGCCACATTTTTCTACATAAAAAAGGAAGGAAGAGAGCATTGGACTTGGAAAGGGGTTCAAGCCTTATGAAACCTTAGAAAGATAAATGATTCAAAATCCCTAATTTTGCAATCACAAAGAACCCTTAAGTGATTCCACTAACAAAAAATAGTTAGGTTGTTAATTAAGTGAGATTCACAACTCCTCTAATACCATGTTGATATTATCAATACGGATATAAAGAATCGAACAAAACCAATATGAACCCAAAATTATTCAATAAAGAGAAGAACAAATGCACACTAGGGAAACACAACACTTGAAGAAAAATCAAATAAGAGGATTTCCACCCTAGAAAGAAACTAAACCCAAGAAGAAAAGCACTAGAGTCCCAAGTACCAAAGAGTGCAACATTTTGTAGGTTCCCTTAGGAAAATGACATTGTTAATAATGGAAGATAATGACATAATGTTGAATTACAAATGAAATTTAGGTATGTATATACAACTCAAGCGGTAGGACACTTTCCCACAAGAGGGGTTATGATCCTACATGTACAAGGTTGAGCTTAGGAAAATTTATAAATATAATAATGGCTACAATATGAGGTTGGTCATGGCCAAATGTGAAGCTTACACCATTTTCAACATTCTAGTATTAAAGAGGTATTTGTCTAGAGCAAGTTTAAAAAACCATATAATTTTCCAACATTTGGTTCTTGAAATCATATCCTCTTTTTGTAGTTCATTGTTTTCACAAGGACCATATGCATAGTTGATGTTTCACTTTGTATAGCCATTTTCTCATTATGTAGTTAATTATTTCCAGAAGGGAGGATTAGTATCATAGTGAGGGAGTAACAATCCAATGTAATGGATAAATATTATATGTCGTAAGTCATTGAAAGGGACAGTAAGGTACAAATTGTCTTCCTTTTTCCCACTACAATGTCACAAGGCTTTGATTCATCTTGTATATGCTTTCCTTTTGTAATGCCCCATATTTTGACCTTCAATAACAAAAACCCTAAATTTCATTTATCTTAGCATTCATTGCTTATTATCTGTTGGACTTGGTTGGACTCATTAAGAAAACTATTAGGTGAAGAATTGAACATGCATGTGTGTGAATATGTGTGTGAATAGTATAGGCATTTTACCATGTTATGTTATTAATGACAATGAATATGTGATTTCATTGAGCATGCAAATTAAATGAGGAATGTAAAATGTAGTTTATAATGTGGATGTAAAATTATTACAAACACTTGATGCCAGATAATGAATGTGGTTATTTACATGTCATTAATGATATAGAGTATCTCTGATAATAGTTAGATGTGTTATGGGTAAATGTATTTTTCAATTAACCAACCTATAGATTAGTCAATTATGAGATAACTAGATTTTTGTAAATGCCAAAGTGCCCTAGATGTTGTAGACACTAGGAGGATAATGATATTATATCATTTTTATATGATTTACATTGTGATTTCCAAATGTTGCTATGATTTGTGGGTGAGTGTGACTTTTGACAGGACTTATAGCTTGCTCATAGTGGTTGTTCGATGACAGAACTCTTAGAACAATGATTGCATAGCGTGTTGATAAAGGGTGTTGACCCTAGTGATATTAGGGAGGTGGAGGCATTTCCCACCGTTTATCCTCCGAAACCCGAAGTCGTGGGAGTGTTGTTCTAAGCATGTTTCCCTAGAGTGGGTGTCTGGTGGGGAAGGTTGGTTGATTTAGTCGACACTTCTGCTTACAGTTTCTATCTAGATTTAGGTCAATATAGTTGATGCTCTACGATATTCCAACAGAGGAAGGATAGGATGTGGAAGGTAGTGGTGAATTAGTAAGGAGTAAGCAAGTTAGTCAAGAATGTTGTGGAAGTTAATTATAACAATTTGGTCACTTGTGTGTGTTAAAACTCTTGCTTTACTCATGTGTGATAATCTTCGTATGTTTTACAATTTATAATAAATTAATGTGAACTAGTTAATGAGTTGTAGATGTTGATTATTGACTTACTGTCTTGCATGCTTGATTGTGAAAATATAGGAATGATGCATATTTAATTTCTCTTCGAGTATTGATTGCGAGCATTTAGAAATTATGCATTAAGAGCAATGGATTACTGATTATTAATAACCGCACAAATATATATATGTTGACCACATATATTCCCTTGCGCGGGTACTTAGTATAATTAATTATTACAATAGTTATTAGTGAGTATGTGAATATTAAATTAATTAACGAATTACTATTTGTATGTCCAAAATTGAATGATTATATGTGTGTGTAATTACATTGTTCGAAAGAATTTGGGATAACAATATATGTTTAAAAGTTAATCTAATTCAAAGGAGGGTTGAATTATAACATATACACATAAGTATTAGTTAAATTGTATATTTATAAAAGTGCATTCATAATATAATATACTATATTATATTTTAAATATATTTAGTAACATAGGTGGGGGACGATAATGCAATAAATGGGTAGTTCTAGAATCTTTGAAAATGCGTAGTTGTTATTTTGATATATTTTGCATGAATGAGGAAACTTTTAAAACATGTAAATTTTATTTTAATATATTTTGTCTTTTGAATGAGGAAACTTTGAAACTCAAGTAAATTTATATTTTAATATGTTTTGAGATAAAATAGGGAAATGACGGTGTTAGAAGGATACGGGTGTGATATTTTTGGAGGGGGAATGTTTTTTATTTTTGGAAGGTTGGAAGAGTTTGGAAGAACTCTTGGAATTACAGAATCCCTATTCATGTGTTCATGTGGATATTTTTTCTTTAAGCTCAAGAATAGATGGTCAAGAAGCCATTGGGATGGATTCTTGGGCCTAGGGAGATAGTTAGGCCCTTAGTTAGCTGGGATGTAAAACGGTGTTCCTCTATGGGCTATGGAAAATGAAACAAGGAATGGAAAATGAGATGGACAAATAAAACAATATCATGAGCAATTATGCATTTAGTATTACAGGTTTTTTTCTTGTTACTTGTTTTATATTTCAAATTTGATATCTATAACTTCTATTATTCTTAGAAATGTTGAAACTCAAAATATTTTAATTTCATGCTTTGTGAGGTATTAAAATGTTCAAGGTAGCTTAACAATAGAATCATGATTTATCCATGTAAACTACTTACTATAGTTAAATTAGGTTTCCCCATCATGACTTAATGAACCTTGATGGAAACTACACCTTTGATGTTGGTTTTAATTTTTCCCTCTAAGTATTCATATTTTTCACCCATCATGACACATTTCCCCCATGTAGTTAAATCGAATTCTACAAAATCCATTGACATATACTTATCCAATAATTTAATTAAAAATTTTCTTGTTGGGATGGGAAAAAACAAGAAAAATTGATTACCAATGTAAGGCAACACAATTATTATTGATGAGGAAATGAGTTGTTTAACATCAATGCAGGTACAAATGTACCACCAATTTTAGAGTGGAGGAGTTGTTGCATTAAACAAACACATCAAAGTGGAATATATGTTGCATTAAATCATGGTATCCAAAAATTAACTTCTAGAAAATTAAAAATATCAAAGATGACTCATTGTTGTGTCAATCCTTGACCAGTTGAGAATGTTAATTTTTTCTTGTAGTCACCATCCTATCTTTTGTATATATTTTATTTTATCTTAAATTTGTGTTCATCCATTTTATTGGAATATCTTTTCACCTTTGGAGCTAATTGCATGTCCATAAATGTTTGTCTTAGAAAAAGCTACTATATATTCTCTTTTATATAAAAATTAGTTGCCGAGAATGAATGCATTATAGTGAATGAACTATATAGCTACTATAGTGAATGTACTCTCTCTCTCTCTCTCTCTCCTCTCTCTCTCTCTCTCTCTCTCCTCTCTATATATATATATATATATATATATATAGTTTAGGAACCCAAAGTTCAACTTGGTCGAAGATTAAAAATATATGCATATGTCGAGGATTACAAATATATGCATATAATTTAAAATCAAATAACAGATTTCCAACTTTTGTAATTTTTAAAATTAAATTTTAGTCACATTCTTCTAATTGTTATTCAATTTGATATTTCAATAATGAGTTCAAAATTTTCACAAGAGGGAAAGTAGTGGAGTAATATATGCTCCATCAAGGTTATAAAACTCATTATCACATTTATTTTGCAACTTTAATTATGAGATTACAAATAAAAAAAGTCACAAAAACTTTTTCTTTCTTACAATTAAATAAGATTGCAAGACATAACATTACAATAAGTTACAAATTTCAATAACTTATTTGAAATTCATTGCAGCCTCAAATGCAAAGCTTATAAAACTCGTTGTCACATTTGTTTTGCAACCTTAATTATGAGATCGTAAATATCAATCTTACCAATACATTTTCTTTCTTACAACTAAACAAGATTGCAAGACATAACATTACAATAGGCTGCAATTTTCAATCAATTATTTGAAATTAATTGCATCCTCAAGTGCAAAGTTTAACATCTCCTCGCAAAATGGATGACCAATTTTCAATGCCAAAGGCCTATTGCACTACCAATATGTTATGTTTTTCCAAGAGAACAATGAAAAAAAAAATGTGACAATGAACATCAAATGTCCATTAAAGAAAACTCACCTTCTGGTAAAGATTAATAGCTTCATCAAGCTTGTTCTGAAAACATGAAGACGTAATTTAGAGCAAGGAATTTTACAAGAATATTGATAAATGACAATGTTGGAGAGAAAAATAAGATAGAATTTATTATGAATTGTATCATTAATATCCCCACACACCTTGATTCATTGTAGGTGACCGCATTTATTGCATGCCTAGTTGGTTAAGTGGTACATTTATTGCATGCCTAGTTCATTAGGCGGTAACATCAACCTCAAATATTACATTACATTAGTCACAAAGCACTTGTACTCATATGTAGTATAAACATTGATTACTCGTAGACATGAATTTTTTGAGTGTCCTCACTCGAACACCCCACTACATGAAACAACATTTTAACCCCTCCAAATTTTAGAACACAAGAATTTTTCAAAAAATCTCAAAAATGGTTGTTTTGAAGACCACATATGGGTTAAGCTTCCATCCACCAAATCACCTAGGTAATTATTGGTAGTTGGTGATGCCCGCCAATTTTCTACAAGATCCACCTAGGTAAATCACATACATTCCATTCAATGACAATTGATTGTTCTCGATGGAGGTGGAAAACCAAAAATTGAGGCATGGATATCTATACTTCTATTGAAGTAGTTTTTAATCATTTTTAAATAAAATTTACAAATCGTATTATTTCTACACAAAAATCACAAACACAAATAAAATTTACTCATCTAGTTTTATTTTTAATGGCATTCATCCTAAATTTTGCTTGGACATTTTGCATAGTCAACAAGGAATTAAAATAACCCTTTTCACAAGTGCCCATGTGTAAATGTGATTAAGTTCATATTTTCTTTTCTTAAAACCATGCGCCCCAAAACCATCAACTTTTCAAAACCATGTCCACAACAGGAGGTGACCTAAGAAATCCCAAAATTATGGTTAATCAAGAAGATGTGTGAATATTAAATAGTAAATTCCCTCCATTAATGAAATACCATGGGTTGGAATACAATACCATTGGCCAATGCCATCACAACTCCAACCATGTTCCAAGTGACCACTAGGAGATGATAATATAATTCCTCCATACGTATATGGTTGTAGTCTAAACATTCTACAACATATAAGTTGTTGAGATTGCACAATCCAACTGCAAAAGGGATATTTGAAAAGAAAGTAAAATCAAATGTTGGAAGGGAAACCCATGTGAAAATCCAAATGAACCTTCCAAATTGCATGTACAGATAGTGGATTATTTATAGTGAAGACCTAACAGAGGGCCTAAATGTTATTGCATATGAGCCCTTAATTTCGTAAGAATAGAGGGGACTTAAACAATCCTAGGGTTCGGAATGTAATATTCCCCTAGGGTTTTTTTCAACATAATGACTTTGGTTAATTGCTCCAAAGTGAGGTCTAGCCATTGCATCAAGGATATTAGAAATACATTTGTCAAAAATTGACAACATTTACATTGGATTCAATTAGGTGGAGGCCATTTACAAAGGCAAAATCCATCATTGATATCCTCCAAGCACTCTATCTCTAAAAAATTTATTTTGGGTATTCATTCCACAACAGTCTCAGAAGTTGGTAAACTATCCTTCATTGGTACATTGAATGGATAAGGTTGAGGTTGTTGGGAAAGGATTTTCTTCCATAAGGTCATAAATTACTACATTCTCATCTGAAGGGGTTTCAATTGTCACTACTACTATTGGTTTACATTCTTCCATTTCCCCAATTAAATTGTTCCATCGTCTTCTTTATCCCTTTCATAAGACAAGAATGTGGGCACTAAGAAAATTATAAGTAGAGAATATTGTGTTTGTGGCAATTCTCCTGTGGGAAGTTCAATATTTGTAGGTTAGGGTTTGAACCTTGACTATATTTCTAGTGGTAAGACTCTAGAACCAACCAATATTGTGGCTTTTAGTGATAGAAAGAGGAGAAAGTGCCAAAAGATTATCAAGAATCAGGCTATAAGACTAAAAATGGTGATACAGGAATATGTCAAGGTAGAAGATATGTCATAGCTTTCAAAAAAAGTCTTAGAGTTCTCTTTGTTGATAGATGGATCTCAATGGAGTCCTTGAACCACTATTTGTAGCAAAATTGGAGCTCGCTTATTAGATATAATACATTCTTTAATTTATTGACAAAAGGATGGATTAGCTTTTCATTTCACTCAATGAAAGATGTTGAGACAATATTGGAGAGGATTTCATTTTTCCGGTCATCATATTTTTCACTTAAAACCATAGCGTCCAATCCTTGATCCATAGACTAAAAAGGCTACTAGGTTACCCATTTGGTTAAAAGTCTTAGGTTTTCCATTAGAGTTTTGGATATAGTATATTTTAACTAAACTTGATCATTTGGGAAAATACTACTAAGTTTGATGACTCATACAATAAGATTCTTGGTCGTACTATCACAAGATTTTTAGTGGATATTGATACTAAGGATTGATTGGTGGACGAATGTGAATATAAAGGTTAAGTGGTTAATTCACTCATAGATTCTTCATTACCTGAATGTTCATTTTCATTGTTCGAGGTGCCACATGCATGGTCACATTGTTGCATAATTATCATGACCTTTTGTCAGACAATTCTAGAAAAATAAAGTCTCACCCCATGCCTCTGCTAAATCTAAATTGATCACATAGTAGGAGACAGTTCTTTTAGATGTTGGTGCACAAAAGGGTAAACATCGTGAGGTTGACCTAGTCCAGTGCATTGAAGCTTTGGGCCCTTTGTGGATTCGGAAAATGTTTAAGGATAGTTGGGGTAAAACACATCATTGGTTTTTCCAAATTAATTGATCAAATTCAACAAGTCATTGAAGTCTTATCCATTTCCTATTGAAAAGGAACTTCTGGGAATTATTGTATTGGAGGACTCCCCTGATGAAGTTCCAATGGATAACCCTTGTAATACTCCTACTATTAATTATGATAGAAATGCAATAGTTATTATGGATATAAAACAAAGTTAGCTTGCACTTTTTGAGGGGGATATCTCAAAGTTGGATACTAAGGGTTGTGGACCAAAATCTTTAGGCCATTCCATTAATCCCATAGTGAAAGAGAGAACCTCATTTATAACTTCTACTAGTTTTGGAACTTGAAGTGATGGGGGATATCCAAGGAAGATAAGAGGAAGCTTTCAATTGGTGATATTAATTATTTGGTTGGAAGGGGGAGGGGGCACTATCACTTGAGGTCTAAAAAAATTGGACTTTATGTGATAGTGGATTGTCCAAGCATTTAGGTCCAGATAAGAACAAAGAGTGTCTTCATGTTCAATGGGAAGAAATTAACATACGAATCACACACAAACCATCATGGGTTGTGGGAATTCTATCTTACATCCTTATGATTTTCTTCTGTATTCACGGGGACTTGGCATTATCACACTAAATCAAATAGTTGATGAAGTTCAAATGAATATTTGGCAATATGGTTGGATGAATGCAATCAAACTTGGGTTTGAGGGTGCACTTTTCAAATATGCATCTTAGAGTTGAGGTACGTGTACATAAGAATAAAATATGAATTGAATGAACTGATTGGGGATAGGAATAAGACATGTAGGACTTACTCTACTAAATTAGGGTATGAATTCATAATGCATATTGCAGAGAGGGGGGGTTGTTAGTGGTGGACAAAAAAAATAGAAGGTGGAACACCTATGAATACAAAATTGTTCATGTGGCCTAGCTATTAATAATAGTTTACCTAATTGGGATATATTATAGAGGAACGGTAAATGTGGACGTGGTATTTACTATTTATGCAAAAATGAGGATGACAAGGTTCTATATTTATTTTCCATGTTCCCTTTCTCATTATAGGTCTATAAATACATAATTCCATTCGATTGATGTTAAAAATGTGTGGAATGAAGGTTTCCATTTAGAAGAGTCTCAAACAATATTTTGAAAAACGAGAAATAAATAACTTCCTTGTTCATTTCCTTACTTTCTAGGGCATTTGGTTGGTCCACAATTAAAGCTTATTTCATGGAAAAACAATGCAAACCTTCCAATTTTCCTCTCATATTTGTGCCATTTCTTAACAATCTAAAACAAATGGGAAATTATTATAAGAAATATTGGTGAATTAGTTTTGGATAGATCCCATCCCTGGGGAATTTGTTATGGATCCTATTAGGGAGAGGAACGTATATGTAGAATTGGAGGTGTATTATATTTGTATGAACAATACTTTATGCATTTTAGTGCATATGTGAGTCATGGCACAAACAATGGAACTAAACCTTTAGCACTAAGAGCACTTGTACATCTAGCCAAATATAATAATTTACTCATTTGCAGGTGTTTAAGACTCTATGTTGATGGTCAGCTGTATGAGAGGTGATTGAGTCATGTAGGATATAAATCTGCAAGCAATAGCTATGGAATGTAAGACATTATCTCAACAATTCATTCAAATATATTTCGAACATGTATATAGGGAGTTGAATATTATAGAAAATTCATTATCCAAACAAGGTTTGAATCGAATATTTGGCATTTTACACCTCAAGGATTTCGAGGAGGGGTCACAAACATATTTTACTTTAAATATGTAAAATTGCTTCATGGGTGATAAGAAGGGAGGTTATTTAATTGTTTATTTGAAGATAGAAGACACAAGTTGAAGTTTTGTTTTATCAAATACTAACCTTTCTATGTAATAAATATAAGAACACAATCCTTGTTTGAATAAAACAAGGTATTTCCACAGCAGTCAAACACGTTAAGAAAACCATTCAATCAAAGAAGTAACAAATCAACACAATCAATATTTTAGGTGGTTAAAAACCCTTAAAGAAGGAAAAATGTCATGACCTCAACTGAAAAGAAATAGAAATTACTGTTGGTCCTCTATTTTGTCTATTCGATGTACTATTTCCTAGTATTTAAAGTCTTAATGGGTCCAATAATAATCAGCTTTATATGTCTTTTGAAGGTCAACATTGCTAAAAGCCATGGTAAGTAATTTTAATTGTTGATTGTTGTATTTTCTTATTTTTTTTATGCATATGTTTTGGGTTTTAGGTTTCATTAAACCCTATGCTAATAATGATGTGGGTTTCTCTTCTACTCAGGGTTCGTTTTGTTACTTGGCCAGCGTTCAAATGAGGAGATTTGGGGATTCGATCTACCATCAGGGCGTTTTTATTGGAACCACATCATCTTTAAGATGCTTTTGAAGATTGCTTCACTGTTATTTCAGGCACGATCTGTGGTGTTATTATCTTCTCTTAAATGATATGTGTATATCCTGGATCTGCGATGCCATTTTTGGCTCAGAATGGTTAAGATATTTTGAGTATTGTTGTTCCTATCGATCCTTGTCTTCAGGACGATTTTACTCTGTATAATCTAGTATAAAAGTAGCCATGGAAACCCTAAGTGAGGGGAATTTGTACAAACTCCAATTTTCTGAATATGATACAGCGTGTGTTTTCAGCAAACTTGTGATTTCAATGTGTGAGGCGTTTGAGGGCAGGGCCCACCTTCAACACCAGACTGTGATATTCCATTAGTGTGTGTGGTTTGCAATAGTAGATTGGCATTTTCTCATTTCACATTCCTTTTCAGCATATAACTTATTTGCCCATTATTGGTTTGCAATAGAAAATGTGACTGCGAGTATTAATTCATAGCATTTACAGTTTATGGTGATAGATTGAATTTGTTAACAGTTTGAATGTAAGATTCCATTTGTTTTTGGTGAATTGTTATTTTAAACCTAGGGTATATATAATTGCATGATCTGATATAGAGTATGGTAGGTTCAATTTGATGAAGGACTACGAATGGATTGAGTGTTTTTAGATTGAGTGTTTTATTATGAATGGATTGAGTGTTATATTTCCATAGCTACAGGAATGGTTTTGAACTTGACTGTACAATTGAATTCAGAATTGGCTTTAAATCTTTTCTCTAGTATCCCGTGTGTGGCATTGGTACATGAATTACAAGTTTAACTTTCAATACTAAAACCTTTATGT